>JAZGTJ010009056.1:0-19973 GCA_036877575.1 Botia almorhae | reverse complement strand
GGTCTATCTTTAGGCCTTCAGAAGCAGTTGCAGGAGCCTAAGCCTTTAACTACTGAGGAGAACATAAGACCATCTTCAGGCATTCAGAAACAGTTGCAGGGGCCTAAGCGTACAGCCATTGAGAAAAAAATGAGTCCATCTCCAGATGACAAGAAGCAGTCACAAGAGACTAAGCTCAGAGACAATAAGAAACAGAAGTTAATCTTAAACCATGACACTAGGAGTAAAGCTAAAACTGAAGAACTAAAGGATCAGAATAACACAGTATTACAGATGTCTAAAATTGACGTTGTGCGTCCTATTGTTCAAAGCATTCAGATGGTTCCTGATGACAGGCTAAAGTCCATACCAGTGATCCAGAGGCTTAGTACAGAGACAGTTAATGAAGAACGAATGTCTGTTACCAGATTCCCAGCAACTCAAGGTAAGATCACCCAGAGTTCTGTCTCACGGTTTGGAATGAAAACCTTTGTTGTCATTCCTCCCAAACCGGCCGTGTCCCAGAATCAGAAGCCTGCAGGCTCTCTTATCATAGGTGCCATTAAAATTGATGAACAGGGAAACATGATTACACGGACCCCTATTAACACTGCCCTAGAGAAATATGGCAGCCAGGAAGATCTCACTAGTGCAAGAGATTCTCCACTAGGACAAGCAAAAGTTTTCTGGAGCTCGGCAGAGAAGCAAGACCAGTCAACCATGGCCAACCAAGGGCCCATGATGAAAAAGATAGATACTCATGTATCCAAGCCCTCATCTATAACTGGAGTCACTAAATCGTCAGAGAAATCACATTCTGAGGAAACTCCCAGGGTCATTATATTGGAAAAGAACCCAATATCTATAGTGACTAGTAAGCCCTCATCCCCAGATACTTTGGAGAATTCCTCTTTTACAAGGGTAGGGCAGGATCTCTCTTTTCTTAAATCCTCCAGAAGAACTTCTAGCCAATATGTAGCTTCTGCCATTGTTAAAAACAATAGCATTACCAATAATAAAGCAGATACCATTCAGAGGTCATCTGAATGTATTGTTAGTATTCAAAAACTGCCCTTCAATCAACAGTTTACTAATCAGAATAAATCTATAAATGCATTGACAGGGGGTGTGTACAAACCAGCTACCAAGTTGAAACTGACAGAAGGTTTAGTGCCTTCTTGTTCAGGACCTAAGCACTCACAAAGTTACTCCAGTAATGTGGTGGAAAAGGTGGCTAGTTCAGAAAACATTGGCAGTGTTGAAAAAGAAACTCTAAATGGAGGAGATAGAACCAAATCACTGAACTCACATCCCATAAATAACAAAGTCCAGCCCTTAATAAAGATGTCTGATCATTATAAACTTATGGAATCGTCCTCTACAGAAACCACAACAATCAGTACGTTTCAAGACACCTCCTCTGCTAGACAGATGCCACCAGACTCCACACGTCTACCACTTAAAAAGAAGCCAGAATTACACAAATCTGAACTTCTGTCAGAACCCAACCTGGGTAACATGTTCAGACCAGTTAAAAAGTTCAGGCCTCTTCATTTTAAGCCTGTCCAAAAGGAAGCTTCTCTCCATAGCTCACTAATGGAGGCCATTCAGTCTGGAGAGGGAATCGAGCGCCTTAGAAAGGTATACTGTGAATCATGTTTTATTTTGCAAGCACAGTTGTTGTTAACAGATTTTAAATAATTTGTTGAATGAAATAAATACTTTGGTTTTGGTGTCCAGGTTTCTGACTCTTCTAGCAATAGCAAGAATGTTAAGAAACCGTTGTATGTCGATTCAGAGACTGAGCATTCAGCACTTCTGTCAGCAATTAGAGCTCCAAGCAATTCCACCAGACTGAGGAAGGTAAGCTAAATAATTACATGATGACAATACAATATTTGCTGTGTAGTGCAACACCGATTACTAGTAGTGTCTGTTGGACTGCAGTAACCAACTGTATCTGCCCATACGTAGTCATGTGACATTACTTGACAAGCGCAGTTTTTGCCCTACGTAGAAATTTGAAGGCTTATACTTTTTTAAATAGCTAAAAGTTACTTTACAGCCATGAACTGATTTGATACTAGCTAGTTGGTTTTGAAGGCACATATATATATCTACAAATCTACAAACATTTTTTTCAGTATGCCCCACCTAAACGTCCTGTCTAAAATTTTTAAGCTGCTTTACTAAGATAAATTTAAATGTATGTCAATAGTGAGCCATTGTTCTTTTCCCACAGGAAAAACTGATTTAGTTGACAAATTTACACACATTTTTTTCAATATGTCCCACCCAAACCTCCTGTCTAATAATTTTGGCCTGTTTTCCCAAGAAAGACAATACATTTAAATGTATATTATTAGAGATGCATTCTTAATTTCTCAAAGGACAAAACTGATTTAGCTGCATGTAGCTTTGATGTGTTTGTCAGTCAACTATTAATACCACTTCATTGTTGCTATTTTTAGACCAAGTCAAGGGCAGCTAAGGAGCTGGAGCAGATCAGGAAAGCCGATGAAGAGAGAAATTTCCAAAGAGATAGTATCTCACCTCCTCCCACCCCTCCTGCTTTTGTGGCACTCCCACCTCCAGCCTTTAGTCCTCCCCCACCTCGAGCCAAATCTCCTCTAGTGTTGCCTGCTGGGGGGAACCCAGAGGCAGCCCGAGAGGCTCTTCTGGAGGCCATCCGCTCAGGCTCTGGAGCACAACGTCTGAGGAAGGTAAGGGGCTGATCCTGAACTTAGACAAAGTCAAAGGATTTTAATTGGATAATAATTCTTACAAACTTACAAAAAAATCTAAAGAAAAAAATGATCTAATGTTATGATTCATACATAATTTGCAGATCTGAATGTTTTTTTAAATAACCAGCAGACAGGGGTTACTACAAAAGGCTCTTTTCAAAAACTTCATGATCATTAAATGCAGAGTTATGCATCTATAAAGCAACAGGTGGCTTAAATCATTTGTCTCATAGATGAATTACACAAAAATAGTATAACTTCAGGCCTTTCATTTCACAGGTCCCTGTAACACAGACACGGAGGCAAGTAAATGGAAGGCTTGGCACCATTTAGGCAATATCGGCACTTTCTCACGGACACTAGAAACTTTTTTACTGGATCACTGTTTGGGCTTTCAGGACCCCAAAGCCAAATCTGGTGTTGTAGCATTTATGCTAATGCTGTAGCAGATAATGCTAGCATAGCCTTCTTTATTTTTAGTGATATGCTGCTTCACATCTGTGCCAACACTTGCGTAATTTGAGGCAGTTTATGTTTTACTACTTGTAATAATGCTGCTTGGCCTTTGGTGTTGCTTTTTCATGTAAATCGGACTTCTAAATCTTTATCAGTGTTGTACCTGATTATGAAGGTGTTTTTTGATTTATCACAGTATAAGGTGGTAAACTGCAATTTAATCCACCTACCATTCACAGTGGTCTTTGGCAATATGCTTATTTTTTTAAACAACAGAAGGTGCTGGTTAGAAAACTGGCAGATTTAGGTTGATTTTTATTTTGAAAGGTCTTTAAAGGTTTTTCAGAATCAAAATGCTTCCGGAAGTTATTTCATTAGAGAAACTACACTAACTGAATAGTACACTACAGACTATGGGCAGTTGTTGACCATGTAAACTGTATTTAAGGCATACATGTGCTGTATGTTTAAACACTCGTAATGCATCTTTAAAACCATTCTCTAAGACATTCTTTTGAAACACTCTGCTGCTCTAAAGATACTGTATGACTTGAGTGGACACCACTGAAATGTAATTAATCAATGCCGGTTCACCAGCTGCTGTACTGTCATGGTGCTTTACTTCATGCCATTGGGAAATTATACACTTGGAGTAAATTGTTTATTATATTAAATGTAAATCTTTTTGTTGTTATTTAGTACTATAGACTGTATGATTGTATTCTTGAATCAATAATTTGTGTATACAAAAGCTGAAAGTTTGTATATTTTGTAAATCAACTTTATAAAGTTTAAAATGTGACACCATAGCATTAGTCTAAAGAGATTTTTTTGTAATAAGGCTTTTGTAATTTTAAATTCAGCTTGTTTGCTTTTTTGATTGCAGCACGAAAAAAATTAAACTATTTTTAATTACAAAAAATTGTACAGTATGTTATTTTCATGGGGAATTTTTGTTCATTTCATGCTTATTGTGCCCATGTTTAGTCTAGATGTGATGACTTACACACACTTAATTAAGATTAAAATAATGTGCAACTTACTAAAGAAGTTTCAAAATATTAAGTGTCATCTTGAGACAAGTTGTCTTGCTTTTTACCATGTTTATGTTGTAAGCACTCTGTGTAGTACCCAATAACATTATATGTCCTGTGTTATTCAGAGGTTTTCATTACAAATCGTATTTTAAAGAACTAACATGCTCATCTTTCAGGAAAAACTGGCTAGTCATGCAAGATTATATACCACTTGCATCATGTCTGGATGAGTACATCATGAGTTTATTTCTCAACTTGTTTGTCTTGTTCTCTTCCTCTTCGTGGGTCTGGCAAAAGTTGGAGCAATCACCATAAAACGTGCATTTTTTTGTAAACACAACTGACAAAAAGGCTTTCTAAAGCCTTCCTACTTTGGTGGCAAAAGATTGATTATACAAACTGACAATGGTGAGCAATTGTCTTAGGGCAGACTCTTTAAAAGTGCAATCTCTGTCTCTTTTTGTCATGACTGAAAGAGTAATGAAAGTTCATTAGTCAAAAGGTCTAACGTAACTAAGGTTAAACTAAATACATTTTTTCATTTGTAATGGTGTTACTGTTTCTGGTAACACTTTACAATAAAGTTCTATATGTTACTATTATTTAACTCCTTTAGTTTAACATAAACCAACAACTAAAAATACCTACACAGCATTTATTATTCTTAATGTTACCTTAAGAATATTTTTACTTTAAACATATTACCAACATTTACAAAATCAAAAGTTGTATGGTAACAGTATATATTATATGTATATTTCATTGTTAGTTAATGTTAGCTAATGCATTAACGTTAACAAATACAACCTAATTGTGAAGTGCCTAATTTTTCATGATGTAATTGACTGCTGATTTAGGTCCTTACAGGCCAGCTTCTTTCTTTTTACAGAAAGTTATCTGCCACCTGTCAGCAACAGAAATAAACAGAGGGTCTCACAATAAATGTGTAGAACCCAAAAGCAGGAGTTTCAATGGTAAACTGAAACAATCTCAGTGACAAAACAGAGGGCTATATTTATACAGAGAACACTTATGAAAATGAATGGGGAACAGGTGTGTGTAGTTAAAAGTCCGAAAGGTGCTTCTGGAAAATGTACTCTGAAGACCACCTGACCTGAGGTTGATAGGGTTTGGGCCAGATTTGGTTTAGTTTTTGATGCATTGAACAATACCACATGGGTTTGGTTAGAACATGTCACACAGTCTTGTTTACATGTTGTGTTTGTGCTTCAGACAAATACCCATGCAAACCTTTATCAAAAGGCATGATTAAACCAGGGGTTATGAGGTCATACCAAAGCTAGTGACTTTATTACTGGCAATAAGCAGATTAGTCTTCCTTCAAATGGATGACCACATCAGTGAACTCTCTCATCTTAATGACTCACATAAACATCCTCATCAGTCTGTTTCCTGTCATTCGAATTATGGTTTTAAGAAATTCTGTTATTACTTAGTTTATTAAGATATTGTAGGCCAACAAGCTATTAATACAAATTTAATTACAGAGAATCATAACCATCATCTCATGACTGTTCTTTAGTGTGTGTTATTACTCACAGATACACACAGATACACTCAATCCACAATGTGTTACCAATCAAGTGTTATATATAACAAGTGTTATATATAGGTCTTGCTTGTAGCTCTGACAAAACACAGTTAGCACCTCCTAATTTGCTTATTTATATTAAATTTTTTAAATGTATATTTGTGTTTGGTCATTTTAAAAGTCTTTCTTCTAAATATATATTTTTTTATATTCAAGATGGCCCTGTTTATGTGCACTACTGTGACACATTTTACCCCATAAAACATCAACTCTTTCCTGTGTTAATGTGTTATTACATTTTTTGGCAGCACTCATGTGTGCTGAGGGTTGTGGGGAGGATGGTAGTGTACTGTCTCACTCTAATGGGGTAATCCCCTCTACAGCAGGCTGCAGTAAATTCTTACCCTCCCACAATCCCTCTGTTGGTCAGAATTCCGGCTCGTTTGTGGCCATTCTGATATGTGTTATGAAACTGCAAAATAACTGTTTGTCTCCCATACAAGGCAGCCATTAGTAAAGGAAAACAAGTCTAGGAGAAGTTAGATCAAAGGTCACAATCTTGTATACAGGTTTGAACCAATCAAATGTGTTTTCAGTTCAGTTCATTTCAGTTCAAGTATAAAACAAAAATATACAATGTAAAATACAAAAGCTAGATGGAACAATATTGGTTAAATGTTATTGGTTAAAATGTTTAAATAACATATAAACATAATTTTTTTTTTAAATGCATCCAAAAAATTTATCTAATCCACTAGAGAGCTATGCAATGATGTTTATACATTTTATACCTCTGGATGAATGCTTGTTTCGAAAGATGATGAAGTGCAATGTATGTGGTCACTGAAAAAATGTAGGTGTATGTAAGAGTATGCAAGATCCAGAAGTAAAGGGGGAGGGCTGAGAAAATTATGGTAGAATCATCTGAAGTAAACTTGTCTCCTATACTGAAGCTTTACACATGGAATTGCATATGTTTTAATACGTTTATTAAAAATTTAAGACAAAAAACTACATGGAGTCATATAGGCAGTCTTCAGCAGTACAGCAATCCAACTGTGCTCAAATACAAAAGGTATATACTGAATAAATAATGTAAAACATCTGCTCACCTACTGTGTGTATATGACTGTCTTCTGTCTGAAAGATGAATGTTAATGTACACATACACGCACATGTACACTTAATGAATATGTAATTAGTTATGGAAAACTATATTCAGCAAAAATAGGTAAAAATATGTTTCTGTTCGGAACATGTTAAAAATGTTAAAGGACCTTTAGGCTATAGTATAAACTATAAAACAAATTCCTAACTTATTACAACTCTTGTGAGATGAATGCCTTGCCTTCTAGAAAGATTTTTGTTCTGATTATTACCTCTGTGAGGCATCACGTAGCCAGAGCTATTAGATGTTTGATTTGATAAGCACTGCTCATGTAGGAGATAGAATTACAGAGAGAGAAACAGACAAGGCTGCAGGGCAACAGACGTCTTTGAGCTGGGTGAAATAAAACAGGCAATGCACATTTTCCTCTTACTCCTCAGGTCTTTGCATTGTTTGGTGTTTCTTTCCGTAAAATGGCTTGAGTTAGCACTAACACAATAATGATTCTCTTTGTCTATAGGATAAATGCATGATCTGTGTGATTGCACCTACTGAATGCCCAATAGGCCAAAGTGAAAACAACATATTTGCACTAACAATATGTCATCAATATGTCATGCAGCAAAAGCTATTTTAAGAGTGTTCACGTAGGACTTGATATAATGTTAAATAGATGTTGTTGAGGGCTTTATTATGGTGTGTTTTGCAGGCTCAAAGCCCAGCTCAGTGCGATAACACTATGATGTCTCTCTGCTTGTTGTAAGCAGACTATTCACCTTTAAACTTGTTTGAGAAAAGCTCCAAACAATTGACCTTTTGGACAGCATATGCCCTTAGTGTTTTCCCAGGACTGGGTTAAACAATTTCTCATGGACGTGCAGCCTACCAGCTTGAGCTGTCTCCCTGACACACAGTAACCAGCCTTTTAAAGGATATGCATGTTCAGAGGTATGATTTAACCCACATTCTCAAGTCACCATGGTAGAAATTATAAGATCATCACTATCATTGTCATTTTACATTCAGGAAAACACTTTACAATAAAATTTAATTTGTGAACATTAGTTAACAATCTTAGTAAACATACTAACAGTTAATAGCTAACTATACTTAGGCTATACAACATGTTTTAATCTTGTTAATTTCAACATTTAATAATACATTTTTAAAACCAAAAGCTGTATCTGTTAACATTAGGTAATGCACACTGAACTATCATAAACAATGAACAATGAAAAACTAAATTGTCCGTTGTTAGTTTATATTGGCTAATGCATAAATGTTAATGAATGGAACCATTTTGTAAAGTGTTGCTAATCAATTAAATCAATGTAAACTTGTAAATACTGCACTTCATATTACTGAACGTTCAAAAATACTTAAGAGTCTAATTAAGTATAAAAACAAACATATGCGAGCGGAGTTATTTTTAATCGTTAAAGATAACAACTGTATTGTTGAAAAGACATTTTGTGTGCTACGTGTGTTTGTGTTCATATGTTTGTTGCCTGTAATGGTAGAACCGTGTGTGCTCTGAGCCATGTCACGCGCTCGGTTTATTCAATGCACACATTGGGTCGCGCGGGGGTCTGGCCAAAACACGAGACGCTAGTGGCTGATGACAGGGTGGTGTTGCCCTTCGGTGGGCGGAGTCTCGCCTGAGTGGGTGGGATCTTATGAATGCTGACAGCGTCCAGTGCGCACATACATACACTTACGCTACTGTGAATAAGACGCGGTCTGCTCTGCTATTGAAAGGTAAGCGTTGCATTTTGGTTTATATGCATACATCCTTTTAAAACCTGCGTCCATTTCGAAAATTTAATTCGCATGTGGGCATTGGGAGGAATACGGGTGTAGGTGGCCCGAATAACTTGAGTAAATAGTAGTGGGTAAAACAGAGCTGAGAGGTGTGGCTTTGAGACTATTTAAGAATCCTGGTGAGAGCAGAACAGTGCAAACTTCATTAATGTTGTGGCATCGGAAACAAACACTGTAGAGCAATAATAAACAACATAAAAGCTTATGTACAATGTGTAGAAAATAGATAAGGATACGTAAAACCGAGGATACTGAAAATTACAGGAGAATAATCAAGTAACAAATGTGCAATATAGAGCGCGCAAGTGATTGCAAAAATGATTGTTTCTGACAAAATATAATAGTTATTGTTTCAAGATCTCATAGAAATTTCATTCAAACTCTTTGAAGCTCCCCTGAGTTGTTGTACATTTTCATGTTTTGGTGTGTAGTTATTACAGTTTATTGCAATATCAACGACAGTGGTTGAAATTTAGTTAGCATTGTGATTTTGTGAAAATAACAACTTAAAATCAAATTATAGTCTATTCAACATTTTTTCGTCCTGTAACTAAGCAAACCCCCAAGAGACTGTTTACGGTCCCATTTTTTTCAACACTGTGGGTTCTTTGCGTCACTCCGCAGATGGGTTGAGGCTGAAGACGGTTCATTCGGAGAATGATGAAGCTTTCGGGGTGGGGCTATTGAACAGGAGGAGTTGTTTGGTGTATATTGGAGAGAGTCAGCTGAAAAAAGATAGGTCGTGGACGCTTGAATGGGCATATTGGTTACTGAGAAACAGGAGCGGTAATTGTAAAACAGTTCCATAATACTCTCTGCATTTTGAGCTCTCCGTGACCGGGCAGACACAGGGCTTTACGGGCACGAGACATCGGTGAGTCCTGGATCATGGACACCTTTAAATGTGCTCACTGTGGTTTAAAGAGAAGGGCAAAGTTAAAGGGGTTTGAGGGTGATTCATCCATGGCACAGGTCCAGATAAAGAAATGTGCAAAGTGTGTATATGTATGTATGTGTGTGTGGGAAGGAGAGGTTTGTTAAACTTCTCTGCTTATTATCACTTAATGCTAGTAGGGATTGTAATATAACTTGTAATACAACTATATAGACTTTCTGATTTGTCTTGGACATTAACATGGATTTAACTTTATGTCAGCCAGACTTAACAATGGGCAAACTACTTCCTTCATTGTGAAACTTAAAAGCCGAAATTATATTGTTGTCATTAAATGTTTTGAAAACACTTATAATATATATATGCCCTGTATATTATTGACTTGTGACTGTGATTGGGGTTTTCTCTATGTTGCCCTTGTATGTGTGAAGTTCTGTCACATTACTGCAAACATTAGTTTGATAAATGAGAGTGATTTTGTAGTTTAAATATGTTATTTCTAACACATAATTACACATATTACACATAATGTAATTACATTGTGTGTGTCCAAATGATTTCAATAATGTTAAATGTTATATTCTGCTACCTATCAATTTGCTGCATCATCTAGTCACTGTTTTGGAAATGTGTTGATTTATTCTTAAATGGTTTTGTTGTCAAGCCTTTATTTAGCTCGGTAGCCTCAACAGACTGTCCTGCACTGTACAGTACATCCTGTAGTCTATAAGTGCCAAAGGAGTCATGTATTATATTTAAACTTGTGTTCTGAACTAAAACCATATAGGTCAGTTGTCAATTGAGTTCTAGGACAAGTGTTTGCTTTTAAGTTTTCAATGAATGCCATTACATCACTAGACCAGCACACAAGTGAATGACCAGCACACAAGATACATGCTGCAGAATAGATCGATCATGAACTTTATTTGCTTTCAATGGCTGGAGGACTCCATTGACGCATTCCATTCTATCTTGCGTCAGTTTGCTATCATTCAAAGTTTCCTATACAGTGTTAATACCCCCGGACTGAGGCAAGGACGTGACACTATAGACCCAGGTCTGGACATCACTGTTCAGCCACTGGAAATCCCTTCTGTTCATTCATTCACCCCTTATGTGCATTGAGTTAATGACTCAAAAGGGATGATTATGCTGTGTTGAGTACTGTGGTCAGAGCGATCTGTCCCTGAGCTTAATGACACCACGTTCCACCTGTTCAGCACTCACTCACTGAACTGAACTGAACTCATCCTTGGTGTGGTGTCATTCTTTTAGTACACTACTGTTAAAAAGTTGCCACACAAATGTCTGATCTAATAGCTTGTAATTAAATGCTTAAAATTTGTTTTGAAGAAATAAAACATCATAGTTTATACGCAATAGCTTAGTTCAAGCATCCCAAGATGCACCAGGTTAAGAGAATGCTAGGAGTGTGCAGAGCTGTAATCTAGACAAAGGTGACTACTCTAAATAATTCCCACACTGACTTGCATGCATTCTCAGTATTTAGATTATATCTTTTGTTTATATCAAATTGTGGAATTTTAGGAGGAATTTTATTTTTCCCAACTCTATACATTTTGTTTTGTAAACACACAAAACCTTATATCAGTTTTGTTATAATTGCACAATTGTAGTGGTTGGTCTGGCCCAGGGTGAGTGTTGTTATGATTAATATTCATAGAGGTTTAGTGTGTGTTAATGGCTGTAGCAATTACAAATATATCAGAGGCGTTTTATACTGCAGGTGACTGTGATGACATTTAGAGGTTTGCATTTTCTTACACTTTTGTCTTTAGACAACTTTTCTTGTTTCCTTATTACATGTGCAGTACCAGCATCCAATGGCATACTCAAAAACACCTCAGAAACATTTTGCAGCAGCGAGGTTACTTTCCCCTAGGAAAACTATTTCTTGTCCAGTCAGCACATTTCTTATGGCATCAGAAGCTTCTTAATTATATAAATCGAACAGTAAATTCAAACAGAACTTATTCTGACTTATTGTGTTCAGACGCAACTCCTTAACGGTAACTTATTGCTGCCATTAAAGGAGGACCAAATTACGCCCACCCACACAGCAAATGAGCAAAAGTGTAAGACCTTCAGTTCTATTCATCATGTAGATTGCATAAGAGCCTGTTCCTCGTTGCCTGATGAATCTCTCATCCAATTAGCGATTGTCCATGTTTCCAAAAGCTTTTCTCCCATTCAGCTATCCTGACAACATCATGCTGTCTTATAGCATCCTCTGCACAGTGGCTTAACAATAATGGAGCTCCCCATTAATACATCAGGATGAGCAACAATGGTGTGACCGTTGTGTGCACCTTATTTGGAAAATTCACATGGAGAACATGAGCAGTATGTTCAGGATATTACACTTACCTTCTTCTCAACATTTTGAGATTCAACACTGAATAGTAGAAGATTTGGTTATCTGAGTTTTAGATTCTTACGAAATTTCCACCGTTGTTTTTTCGTAACTGTTTTAAAGCATTAATCGTTTTCTAAAGCAAATTTTAAAGAAAAACAAAATACTATTCACACTGCTTACACTATCCTGGAATAAAATCAGTTTTTACTATAAGGTTTAGTCATCTATTCAGTGTCATTGACCACATAAATATGTGATAGAATGTTAAATTGTACACAAAATTGTATACAAGATAACCCAAAACTGTTAACCTAGGGTTTAGAATGACCCTGGGTTAACCATTTTAAAGCTGAAGTTGCAGGGCACTTAAGGTAACTCCACCCCCATTTGTCCTGTGTTCAAGAGTCCTGACCTGACAAGTCCTCTGTTAATTGGGTAATGTAATAAAACACTCTTTTTGTCACAGTGAAGACTCCTCTTAACCCACCTGTTCTCTCAAAATGAAATAAAACCGCACATCACTGCTCTATTGATATAGCAAGGCATGTTTGTTTTGGGAGATAACATTGGCAAACGGCCCAATCTTCACTGTCTTAGCATTTGTGTGTCTTTCAATGCCTACATGTATGTACAAGTACCTTGACACAGAGCTGGGTATTGCGAAATAAAACGTTTGCACACAAAAATAGGCTCAGCAGTCCTCTGATATCTGGGCCTTTATTTTGCTAAACCTGTGAAGATTTCCAGGAATACCATCTTCTGTACTTGCTTTAAAAAAATGTTGTCCTTAAAGGTGCAAATGACCCAGATTTGGAGTTCAAAGTTAATGTTGTGTGTCTAAAACGAGGATTTACTGGAATGATGTAGTTCTGATGAAGCAGAAGAGTACTAAAGCAGTTTCCACATAATTTTGTGTTGTGCTAGTTTCTTAGGCCTTTGTACATTTTTGTAAATGTTACAGGAGGATATTTCTAGCTTTATACCCAAAACATACTCTACACAAAAATTATGTGCATTCACAGCATTGCCTCAATGCTTAACTGTCCTCTATAGAGCGACAGTTCAGAGAACCTTGCTAAGCAAGTTAAAACTGTCCATGTATTTATAGCTAACTTCTGATCTTTGAAAAGTATCTTAGAATTTGGCACACATGGTGTTAGTTATTATATGAGATTATCTTACTAAAAAAATTATAAATGTTAGAGAATAGTGATGATAGATTGTTTCTGGCATCAAGTACATATACTGTATTGCCCAACGTGCTTTACATCTCAGTCACTATCTGAAGATGAATTGATGTTGATGTTTTAGAATAGGCCTACAGCATGTTGTCTTCCAGGAATGTTCTGTTCGCCATCCTTTTTTCTCATTGTCTTTATGGGTTTTCCAGTCCCTGAAACAAAGAAGCTTCCCAAAAATGGCAAAACATGCTTCACTGTGGGGATGTTCTTAGTTTGACATGCTGGGTTAGGTTTGGCTAGGTTTACCCAAACAGTGCTTTTGTTCAGTGGTATTATCAGACTTTAGATCTTTTTCAGAATGGCTTTTTCAGAGTCTCACATAACTCTCACAACTTCTAAAGTTTACTTTATATTTTTGAACAAATGTTGTGGCTCTTTATCTTTTCTAACTGAGATACTGTAACTCCAGTAGACCTGCTAGAAGTTTACTGATGGCTTCTCTAACTGTTCTTGCTTGAACACTCATTTTTGGATGATGGCCAGTTCTTAATAGATTCATAGTTGTTCCTCAGATGTAACTATGAACTTCACTGTGTTAAATAATTGTACTGTCTGTTTTCTAGAATATTATCTTGTTAATATTATATTAGGATGTTCTGTTCATTTTCCATTTATTCCTGCCTTGTCTATTTTTTCTGTAATTGTCATTCAGAGTTTTTACACCAAACCAATCAGAGCCTGAACAGATCAAGACCTGGAATTGGTGCTGCTAAAGAGGGCGTTGTTCCTGACCCTCAGCCAGCTGAAGAAAGGCTCATTCTAATCTCCTGTGTGAGGAGTCAGAGAGGATGTGTGTGTGAAATACCTCATAAATATTCATGACTTGCTGCATTTGGGAAGGCCCCTTTGCCTCCGGACAGCACAGCTGGACAGAACAGCTCAAATACCAGCATTCCTTCCTGCCAGAAGCTCTCTCTCTTTATTGCTGTCCTATTTTCAGCTTGTCTCTTTCCCTCATCGCTACACTTTGCCCTACAAATCAATGCATGCCAATTTGCGGCTCTCCTTCCAATACCCTATGTGGAAAGAATGTGCTCTTAGCATTCCTGGGAAGATGGTGCATTTTGGCTTTTCGTGGCATGGGAATGTTGGATTGAGCTAGAACTGAAATTCTTAGTTATGTTAGTGCATTTAAGATGATCACAGCATGTAAATTGTATCAATTTTTTAACCCACACAACTATGTATGTATAAAAACCTTATAAAATACTATACAGTTACTAAATAACTGTCATATAATAAAATATAATATATTTTATTATTTTTACAATGTGTATGCAGAAAGAATTTAAAGTATTAGCTGTTTAGAAAAATCTGTCATGGTTATTTTGGGCTTTGAATAGAGTACTCATTTTTTAGTAAATCTAAAGAAGTACATTTACTTAGACCACACTATGCTTGCAAACTTCAAGCATGAAGCTCATGGCTAGCTGTTTTGATTCAGGATGGGCAGGACTATTAATAATGCAAATATTTTCATATGTGCTTCAAATAGAAAGTAGAGGAATTTTTAGCCTGTAGAATGCAGGGAATCTGGGAGGTTAGCAAATGCACCTTGTGGAAGTTGACACATCTTCCAATGGAAGTTATGTTATTGCCAGGAGGCTTATTTCTGACTGTCTCTACATAACATTAGTCCAGTATTGCATTATTTCAGTCATTCTTTCCAATCATTTTGACCTACATCCTGTCATTTGTAAAAATATTCTCTTCACACAGTTTTTTCTCATTTCTTCATTCACTTATTTTGTGGCATTTAAGTGCCACATTCCTTTCCGATGTGAGTTTTCTAACCAGCATGATGAATGCTTCAGGGCATAGTTGTGATGTTTTCTGCATTAAAGGATTTACTGTTCCATTCTTGCTCCATGTCACGGATGATTACAAGCGATGAGATTTATTTTAGAATGCGAGAACTTTGTGTTACTGTAAGACACCCAGTGAATGTGCAGATGCGTTCGGGAAGAGTTGAGTTGAGATGTAGCCAGCTTCTCTCAGTCTCTGATTGCGTAACACGGCAGGCTGCCGTCCACCCTCCCCACTCGCTGACAGCCTCACATTACACAGTGCTTTTATGGACTCTGACAACCACATGGAGAAGTTTAATATCTCTCTGGAACTGAAGGCAGCCCTTGTGGAATCGTGTCACCAATCTGGAGGAAGTCCTGTGATAGCAGTCACTCTTGAAAATGGAATTAATTCTGTGATCGTTTCTTGGAGCCAATGGTGATGCATAGATTTTTTTTATTGATAATACAGTATAAGATCTATAATAATTCTGTTTGTATGAGTACACTTGTTCATATAGTCTTTGTGTATAATGAAGGTATATAGAACCAAATTTATAATAATGAAGTTAGTAATGGAGAGAGTTATGGTGGTGGTGGGGTGACAAAAGTATCATGGTAGTGTGGTTAGCAGTTGTCTCTTGAAACTCTTGCTTCATGATTGACATGATTAGATGAACGGGCCACTCCCAAATCTTTGTTTAGAACTCCACTTAAAAAAAAATCATGTTGAAATCAAAGATATGTTTATTAAAAAATGATATATGAGTCCCAGTTCACATGTACATATTTAGCAGATATTTTGTATACAAATTGTTTGAACTTAGGGAATCAAATCGATGATCTGAATTTGCACCATGCTCTACCAGTTCTTGTTCCAGTGTACTTGTAGCTCAAAGAGGGTCTGACACACAGAGAGACAGAAAATCAGTCATGGTGAAATGACGCCAACTCAGGCCACTCAGTCTGCTTGACATCTACTTCAGCTCAAGACCTGCTAAAGAAAATAGCTCTTCAGAGAACTGTTGGTTCAGTTTCAATAAGGATTTACTCTAAATAGCTAATGACTGGTGGGGTTCCTGGGCTTGGCCTTTGCCTTAGCTTCAGGGCTAATCACAGCTAGACATTAAAGCTCTCCTGTTACTGTATAAGCACACATGAACTTCTTACCACACTGCCCAACAAACCTATGATGCGGTCATACCTTGCAGTACAATTGAGCTTTTTTTATCCCTCTACACTATCCCTCTACACAGCCATCACAGGAAATTGCTATTATGCTATTTTAGATTTTCAAAAAAAGATCACTCTGTATGATTTATGAACTTGTTTCCTCATGGGGACTTATCAATATTTATTTACGAGTATTACTATACATGTGGGGACATTTATCTTACCTCCCTGGCTTTATAAAACATTCTTGCATTTGCATTAAAAATAGACACTCAATTGTAAATGTTTCTCATCCTTTTTAATGTCTTTCTGAACCTTATGCAATTTAAAGATTACCTCGCTTCTCCCCCAGAAACAGAGGCACCATGTACCTGAGATCTTTCTGGTTTCCCAGTTCTTCTTTGAGCTTCATGGCTGACTGAACTACATGGATCTAGAAGTTGGCATGTGTAGCTTAGAAAGCATCTGAATGCTGATTCTGAGTCAGGCACATTAAAAGAAAGTAGAATTCAGCAGAGCCTGGAGGATGATCACATGGTTAACGCCAATGACATCATCCCCCAGGGCTGCTGACTCTTTTGTTGCAGGATTGGACACTGAGAAACGTGCAGATCTGACGTCATTATGTAATCCCGGGGACAAGTAGGGTCTTTTGGGAAAGTGGAAAAAATCCACACACCTTCTCCTGAGCCTTCAAATAGCAACAAATAACTATTGCAATATATTTAAAAAACATCGACACGTTTTTTAAAAAGTGTGCTATTACATATGCTATTACATAAATATGCTATAACATTTCTGTTTTTGTTTGAACTTGCAGTCTGTTGGACAATAACTTTTTCCAAAGAAAATACCATGACAGTGGGACATGAGCCTTTTTGACCACTATTCTGGCCAGCTAACACCTAGCAATGCTAATTTTACATACTTGCTAAATAAATTGACATGATAGATTAAAAGTGTAAAGGTTTGGAAATCAACATAAATGTGGAAGTTTAAAAAGAAAACATTGAAGTTTGCCACACTACATAATCTTACACTTGTAAAAATGTTGGTTCTTATAAGGTTCTTCACAGTGATGCCATAAATGGACCAATTTTGGTTCTTCAAATAACCATTCAGTCAAAGGTTTTTAAAAGAATCATTTCGTTCTTTCCTTTTTATAGTCAGATTAAGTCTGTTGTGAAACAGACAGACTCTACGGATGTTAAGGTTCTTTATGGATCCGTACAGCCAAAAATACGTCTTTTATGGCGTTGAAGCACATTTTATAAGAGTGTACCCTTCAAAAATAAGGTCCTGTTCTATAAGTAAAGATGTGTTATTATAGGCTTACTGTAAATGTTCACCCAATGGATCTGGCATCTTTTTGGCATATTCTCATTTCCTCACATTGCAAGTTAGGACGCTTTTCTGATCTTTAGCTCTTCAGTTTTTTAAAAGAGAACAACCTGAAGAGTTCTTCATGTAACTGTGGGGCTGATTGGTTAGCTGTAGTTCAGATTCTGTATTTCCCTCTGCCTTTCTTCCATTCTTGTGTTGTTTACTGACCCTGTGGAACTATTTGGGTTAAGAAGTGCTCCGTGCTATATTGGTAGTAATCACTTAGACTCAACTAAGCAAGAGATTGCTTTATTTACCTTAAATCATTTGATGTAACCGAGGGTTTTTGTTTTCATTTCAGACTTTTCCCTCATCTGTCTGAGGTGAATTTGATCTCTAACAGAGAGACTTTTCA
Organism: Botia almorhae; assembly: GCA_036877575.1. Taxonomy (NCBI): domain Eukaryota; kingdom Metazoa; phylum Chordata; class Actinopteri; order Cypriniformes; family Botiidae; genus Botia; species Botia almorhae. The sequence goes on along the minus strand of JAZGTJ010009056.1, from coordinate 2,062 downwards.
GAACGTTCACCATGGCTCTGGCCGGATGTCCGGATTATTTTCTGCACCATCCAAATTACCAGGTAAACATTGTTTGTGTTTTCCTGAATTATTCTTTGTGTAAACCCTGAATATAACATAGCCTTGTCTTTAATTACAAAATAAACAAAACAAATGGGTTACTATAGAGCTCAGCAGGCTTAATGGAGATCTTAATTTTATGCATCAGCTTTGTCTGAGATGTTTTTGTTTCCATTCATAAATAGTCAATTAACTCACAGTAAGAGTATATAGCTAAAACATAGCTGAAAATAATTTAGTCCTGAATAAAAAAGAAATGTTTTATACACGTTAAGCAAGTTCATATGAAAAACTCTCTTTTGATTACGCATTGTTTTTTGGTGAGTCTGAGAACAGACATTTTTTAATATCTTCTGAAATGTTTCTCAGAAGAGAAATTAGAGAAGCAGGAGACAAAGTCTTCATTTACTCCTCACTAACTTCATTGCTGTCTAGGTGAAACAATTGAGAGCTGAGTCTGAGAGCGTTTAAGAGAGAGAGAGAGAGAGAGAGAGAGAGAAAGAGAGAGAGAGAGAGAGAGAGAGAGAGGAAAATAAGGAGGGCTTCTGTGTATTTTGAATGTACCTGTCATGAGTAGTAGATTTAGAGTCTGAGCGTGAATGAAGATGGAGAGGCAGTGAATGGCTATGGCATCAGTTTGCATTCCATTCAGCTGAACTCATTGGATTCACATGGTGTAACCTGACAGAAGAGCATCTAAACTCGCTCGCTGGATTAGCAGGCAGTATCCGAAGGCCTCTCTTTGGCATCGTTTGCGTCCACGTGCAGCAGTTCAAACTTACTGCGAAATATCAATCAGGCCAATCAGCCTGTGGAAAGCTGGCACTGATTATAGAGCATGTCTTCTGGTGTTGTCCCTGCAGGATTTTAGACACTGTTAAATGAAGTTATCCACTCTGTGATGCTTGTCACAGAGTTTATTTAAAGGTTTTTTCTTTAACTAGGGGTACTTTAATGTCCCAGGGATTACTTATATTAAAACTAAAGGAATGTTCTTTTTTTTAGGAATGTTTTTGTAACTTTTTTACTGTAAGAAGGTCACATTTCAGAAATGTTTTTTTTTTACTTTTAAAATAGTTTTTATGTATAGATTTAACTTTTAGATAACTTTTATAGATTTGACTTTTAATAATTATTATTTTGTTATTTTTAACTACGACAATCAATGACAGAATACTCCTTTGATGGATGTACATTTTTATATGTTAATGAGTGTAATACATGCAATACATGTTGAAATTTACAAAATATTACAAATGTGTCTATCACAATATGCAGATCACAATGGTTTGCCATAACTGAATAATTTTAATAGTTCGAAGTAGTCAGTTATAGGTTGAGGCAAATAGCAGAGAGACTGCAATCAGAAGTTGTAATGATGTTTTCTCCTAGAAACAATGTGAAATGTATATTTGTTATATCATTTTCAGTTAATATATTTTAGTAAAATATACATTGATTTTACAAATTTAAAGCTGTATATTGCATTTTTTAGCCAGTTATAATTTTTTTAAATATAATGCAGCCCTAATAAAAAGATACGACACTCATAACCTTTTAATGCATTGTTTCGTATCTGGGAGGAGGGGGAATGGCAGAGGCTTTTGGAAACTGGTACATAGCATGCAGTCACCAGCAGCATCTGTCTGTGCCTGTGTATGTCTGGTAAGTAAGTGGGAGTCTGGGCTGTGCTCCAGGCTTGGCTAATGCAGGGGAACTGGAGGCCTGCCACAGCACTTTGAGGAGAGCTCGCTAACTACTGTTTTAAAAGAACTGCTGAACTGGCTTTTATTGAGCTGTGCCTCTTGCCTTTGTGCTCTCAATTAAGATGATGAGCTAATGTTTAAATTGCTTTGGACACGTAAGCCCCTGATTTCAATATCTCCATTAAGTTTGGGCTGATATTGAATTTTTTTTAATTAAAATATATAATTTAATGAAACAGAATTAATAGTAAATTGAATTAAATGGAATTACAATACACAGCTGAAGTGAGCTTCCG
>JAZGTJ010009055.1:0-19975 GCA_036877575.1 Botia almorhae | reverse complement strand
TATTTTTATACTTTTTATATTTATATAACACATTCTAACACATGGCCAGCCATACAGAGAACTGTGTGTTCCACTTGCCCATCTGTAATGTTACACAATAATCAATCAGTGCTCAGATGTAAGACTCATCATACAGCACACAACCACCTAATGGATCCTTAATGCTCATTACTCATTCCCCCTCAAAGGAGGAGGGGGGGTACATGTCTTTGTATTGACTATGCCAGTCTTTCACATCTTGCAGTGTGATTTGGATCATGTCTATTCACCATACAACAGATTATAAATCAGCCTGTAACTCTGTTATAAAGCACTTTACACAGTAATAACGAGAGTCCTATTAAACCAAGAGCAGTACTGGATTTTGGTTTAGGAGCCAAGATAGAAAAACTGTCATATTTTTCAAACATTTTTCACTCATAGTGTGTTTTTCAAACTTATTTTTGATCGCTTGAGGCAAAAATGGCACCAACATGTACTCATTCTAAAACCTATGTGTGTGTTTGTTTGTGTCAGTGTGTATACAAAGAGAGAGAGACAGAGAGAGAGACAGAGAGAGAGAGACAGAGAGAGAGAGACAGAGAGAGAGAGACAGAGAGAGAGAGACAGAGAGAGAGACAGAGAGAGGAACACAAATTTACAACAAACTGCATGGCAGGAAAAAATTTGGACAACAAGGTGATTGACAACATGAAAAATGCTGCAACAGGTAAATTGATCAGCAAATCCAGATTCTAAGTCTTTTAGGGCTTACCTTCAATGGGGATATATGTGTGTGTGCCACATAGCCATGGACATTCTCAATCTGGGAGAGGTTTTTCTCGGCCACCTGGACCAGCTCTGGCCCGGGAGTCTCATCAGTGAGCTGGGGTGAGCTCTCCTCCTGTGCAGACGTTGTGTCTTCATCATGCTGCTTGTACTTCTGCAGAGAACAACAAACACTTCTCATAAGACCACTGAGGGTTTCTGACATCTTATTTTCCCTTTGAATCAATTAGTATTGAATTTACAGTGACAGGAAATGATGGTCTGACATTTTATATTTTAAGTTTAACTTTTATTAAAACTGTAGATTTGTTTTTAGCTGATTTTACAAGCAAGTAGGTCTTTGTATAACAGCAGCGCAAGTGCAACAAGCATTGAGAAGGAATTTGGTTTGTGGATGACATACTGTAATCCGTAAAATGATGGTAATCTTTGACTGAAAGTAAAAATGTAAGAAACATCTTTATGACTGACTGGAGTGTAAAGGAAGCGTCAATAAGCTTATGCTTCACTCTGTCTCACTATTACTGCCAGCAAATTATGCAGAGCAGCAAAGATATACACAGCAACACTACCGCAACTTGTCTGACATCATGAAGAGATTACCTCTTTAACTGTTGAACAGTTGAAATTTAAACAAACAAAATAAAATAATAAAGGAGATGTCCTAAAAAAGGCTGAAAGCTGGTTAAACTGAAAGTTGCCAATTGGTAATTCAAATAATGCAGAAATACATAAGTATTGCTGACAGGAAGTGGTTGGAGGCACAATGAGGGTCAATTACACACTTTTTAATCCAATAATGGCCTTCTACAAGCAACCTATAAAATCATATACAGATTTTGGCTAAACACAGCAGGTGTAAAACACAGAGCAGAAACTCAAGCCCTTCCCCAGCAGCAGTGTATTCTCATGGGGTGAATTCTCAGGACAAATGGCGTCCCCTGCCTCTGTATTACTGTGGTATATGCTTGCACAGAAAGGTAGCTGATGAGTCGTTTCCACACAGGCGGAGGATGGCCACAGTTGCCATGGCAACAGGCTTATCAGACACTGACTACTTCTCACTGTAGGTTAAGCTTGTGATTCAACCGGTCTTATTTAAAGCTGTCACCAGGCGTACTGGACCACTTCACTCACCCAGCTGTATGTGCATTTGTATAATCAGTGGGCAGATTTGCATTTGCTTAGTAATATGCGTATGTATGCGCTTAGTAATGCCATACACCACTTACACAACAGAGAATATATGTAAATTCTTCATCAGCTTCTTTTTAACACAACCATCTAAACAGTCATACAAAAATTGATGCTTTATGCTATCACTTGTCTATGCAATATATACCAATACATTACTAAAGGCTCTTTCACACTAATGACAATGAGGATAACTATAATATATTAAAAATCATTCTAAATTATAAGAGAATAGCGGAGTCCACATCACAATCATAATGATACAAAGGATTGATATAGTTGGGATCAATTTGAGTGTTTTTTTTCCAACTGAGGTACAATAAAACACTGACAGCCAATCAAAATGTATTTGAATTGAAAGGGTATGCTAATATATTTATTGCTATAGTTTTTTGTAGTTATCGTTCTTGGTGATTGGGCCTTAACTCCCCTAAGTTCAAAGAATCAATTTCAAAAAACATTTTTTTTCAAGAATGAAATAAATCTGTTTTATCCATTTACTACACTAGATAAATGTTTAAAAGCAAATCTTTGCACATTTCATTGAAATATGGTAACCTAAGTGCTGTAAATCCATTTAAATAAACGCATTACATGGCATGTGAATTAATCAATTAATCACATATATCATTCACTGAGAAAAGTCTAAATGACTTAAACATTACAATACATTACACTGTAGCATATACACTGAATCTGAATCGACATTACAAAAAGTGGCTTTATAAGTCATTAGATATGTTTGTTTTATTTTCATATAACTGAATATGATTCTACCAGTGTCTACACGTCTATTTGAACCTGCTTTACAACACATGCTCTTCCTTTCAATCACTTCTGTTTTTTAATTGCTGGTACACAAGCAAACGGACGCCACAAACAGCGTTTTTAAGATGCAGTGTCAAAATAGTTCCGCTTGTTCTGGAGACATATCCTGAGATCTACAGTTTGTTCCATGTGATTGCGTGAGGAACCCATGGTCTTGTGTGATTGGCTAGTTCTGTGCAGCCTATGTGGTTTGGTGAGACTATGGACTTGAACTGATGTATAAAGATGGTAAGTAAGTTCCTCATTATGGAATTTATATACGAGTCAGAGGTCGCAAATAATTCAGTTACTTTTAATGCATTATTTTATTCTGAATTAATCTCACTAAATGAACACGTTACATGGACAGTACTAGCAACAATATATTTTTAATAATAATTCTTGTAGAATTACAGTGATCTGCGACAATGATCTACAGTACAGGCTGCTCTTTAATATGCTTGATCTGTAATAAAGTGCTATGGACATTTAGGTATAGAGTAGATGTCGAACAACCAAACTGGTCTTATTGCATCCGCTTGTCAAAGAAAGTGTTAACAGCAGTATGAACTGACAGACATCTACAAATTTTTAAGGTAATCAGCTAACCGAACTTTCATGTTTGTCTTTTTATTCATTATTATTTATATCAGTGAGATACCAATCTGCATATACTGCATATTAATACCAATCTGCATATACATAAATCTCCAAGCTTAAAGAGTATACTTTGTGAATACAAGAATGATATAGCTGTAAATCACAGACAGTTACTAACAACAGCATATTGAGTCATTTGAAGCCAGTGGGATACCATTTTCCAAACACATCTTTTAAACACTGCTCAGCTACCTACAACTGCAGCGTTTCTTTACACTGACGGTAAGCAATCCAACTCCAAACAGTGTGACTAAGCTTTGTCAACAATGACAAGTCACAAGAGTGCCTAAAAACACACCTCTCTCTCTCTCAGTGTATGCGAGGGTTCCTCTTTCCCTAACAATACTGCCATGTTACACAATTCTCCCTGAACGACCATAAATGGTCACAGTGGGACAGAATTCCTATCATTAAGATGGATTTGTAGGTGTTTGGTGTGTACAGCAGGTGGGTGGGGGCACGTGATAGAAGAGGAGAACTCACAGTCTTCCCTCATGAGCACATGAAGAGGAGGATCTCCTGGCAACCACAACCACTCACTATTGAGTCATGGGCCTCAGTGACTGAGGTAGGCAGCTCACTATTCAATCTGAGGCTTTACTGGAACACACCTGATACCCCAGCACTGAAGACTGGAATCCTTTTTGAAAAAAAACATTCCAGAAAAACTTTCTTGAATGTTTTTAGCAAGATAAAATTTCAATAAAGTCCACAAGCGTTAATTTGATTAGTAAAAATATAAAAAGCCATTAATATAACAAACAAACACTTAACATAACAAACAAACAAACAACCTAAATATTTTCTCGCCCACAAAGAACTTTTGAAGTGGCGCTTGCCAGTGCAAGCCTCCGCTGCGTCACAGGGGCATTATGGGTGTCTGCCAGGGTGTTGATATAAGGTTGCATAAGATGTTTTGAGTTGTTGAGCAGCCAGTCCTCACAGGTTTTAGCAGTGCGTCAGCTCTCTACTTCAGTACAGTCAGTACATGGCATTGGTCAGTGCACATTTAATAACCCACCAGGTGTAAACTGTAGTTCAGATTGCTTAGAATTGTCTCTTTAACAAGCAGAACTGATGACACTGATGACATCTAACACAGAAGGTGCGAGTTACTGGCTGGGATTTTAACAAACCTTTTGTGTAACTGACAAATGTAAAACCAAAACACATCAAATCCAGGTACCTGTATAAAAATAAATATGCTCTATAAATGTTAAATTATGTGCAAAGAAATAACTTTTTAAAATTAAAGTGAGTTCTTCTGATTAAAGCAAGCATCTTTCAACACGTATCAGTTTGCAACCTCTGTAAAAAGTGAAGTTAGACATTACTGTCAGAATGAGTTTAAATGTTTCTCTAAAGGTCTTCTCCAAGAACACTGGCAACATCCCACTCACTAGAACATAAGCTCATCCTTCAGGATTAGGATAAAGAAATCCACTAAACAGACTTCTTTTCTACTCCATTATATAGGGAGGAATCCAGTGTCAATTATGTAACAATAAGAGCGATATGATTGATTTTGAACCTTAGAGATCTAAAATATAAAGCCCTTAAGATGTCTGCCCTTTTCCTACAGCAGCAAATCAGCGATAAAATGTACCACTATAAACATTAATCAGGAGCTGAGTAAATGTACAAGTTAGAATATAAAATTTACTGCAACAATCCCATAATGCACCCTATCCCAACATCAGTCTTAATGTATTAAGTGACAAGTGTGGATGCAGAGTCCTGCTGTTAAACAAGTTGACCATATGGTAATGTTGTAAAGTAATACCAACACACTGCCGTACCGGTGCCCGTTATATGTGCTGGTGCGGAAAGAGAATCATTAGGAAAACATTCTTACAAAATCTGGGGTGACATGATATGCCATGCTGCTAGTTGTTTTTTATTTAGATGTGCTGGATATGTGAGGAAGCACACATCTGTCCAACCCTCTTAAAAGGTAATGGTAAATAGCACAAGGACAATTTTTTATGAGAAGCTGTCCACAGAAGCTGCCCTGGTGAGAAGTACTGGGGAGAGAGGCAAACAGCGTACAAAATTAATTTTTCGCTAGACATGCCAAAGATTGGTAAATTGAGAAAACCCCTTGTTTTCTTTTTTACAATTTATGTAAAAAATGTATGTTTTGAATCAACTGCAGGGGTTTGATAGTTCAAGACGGAAGCCCTCAAGCGGAGCTTTGCAGTAGTCCAGTCTGGAGAGAACAAGAGCTTGACCGAGGAGTTGTGCTGCATGTTAGGAAGAGTATGACCTTCCTGATGTTGTAGAGGGGAATCTGCAGGAACGAGCGGTTCTAGAGATGTGGTCAGAGAAGCTCAGTTGATCATCAATCATTACTCCAAGGCTTTTGACCGTCTTGGATGGAGTAATGGTTGACCCATCTGGATTGAGACGTTGTGATGGAGAGATGGGTTGAGTGAAACCGCAAACATTTCTATTATAGCAATGTTGATTTGAAGGTGATGGTCCTTCATCCAACACAATATGTCCGTCAGGCAGGCTGAGATGCGAGTCGGTATCGTGGGATCATCAGGGTGGGAAGAGAGGTAGAGCTAGGTGTCATCAGCATAACAATGATAGGAAAAGCCGTGTTTCTGAATGACAGATCCGAGAGGCACCATGTAGATGGATAAGAAAAGTGGTTCAAGAACTGAGCCCTGGGGCACCCCAGTGTCTAGATGTTGCAGTTTGGACACCTCTCCAGAGAGGTCAGAGAGGTAAGATATGAACCACCGGCGTGCAGTACCTGTACATCTAGTAATTTGAGCGTAGTTAGCAGGACTTGGTGGTTTACAGTATCAAAAGAGGCTGACCTGCCCGAGTGCATTTGACCACCAAAGCGCGGTTCGTTTAACCAGTGTGAGTGCTCCGAACTGTGCCCGGGCGCGGCTCGTTTAGCCGTCCCTGGCCCGCTTGGAAGAGGTGGGCCAGAGCACGGTTCAGTTGGACTCGGGCGCGGTTCGCATGTAGTGTGAGCGCTAACCGTGCTAGAGGAACAGGACGTGTGACGTTCTGTTTTGCGACCTGTTTTGTTTGTGCCTAGTGTGAGTACACCCTAAGAACTGACGATTTGGAGTCCACTTTAGCCAGTCCGAGGTCTTCAACAACCGAGAGCAGTGCAGTCTCGGTCGAATGACCATTCTTGAAGCCGGATTGGTTGTTATCAAAGCAATAACATGAACACGCCTTTTTTCAGAATCTTGGCCATGAATGGAAGCAGGGATATCAGTGTAGTTTTCAAGTAGTGCTGGATCTTTAGCAGTGGGGTTACCCTAGCCTGCTTAAATGTAGTGGGGAAAATACCAGTGTGAGGAGATGTGTTAATTATATAAGTGCTGGTGTGACTGCTGGAGAAATAGCCTGAAAGAGATGAGATGGAATGGGATCGAGTGGGCAGGTGGATACCTCAGACTTAGAGAGCTGAAAAAAAGAAGTGAGCGTTTGTGGTGTTGCTGGTGTAATAAGTATGTCAGTTTGAGGTGTGGCAAACTGAGCACTGATTGTTGCAGTTTTTTTGAGAAAGAATGTAGCAAAGTCATTAGTATAGAGTGTTGAAGATGGAGGTGGTGGAGGAGGAGGACAGAGGAGGAAAGAAAATGTTTTAAAGAGCATGCGGGAGTTAGAAGCAATGTTAATTCTGTGATGAAAATATATATTTTTAGCAGTAGTGACAGCAGCCAAAAAAGAAGACAGAAGAGATTCTTAAGACATGTGCAGTATTCTCTGTCTTTCCACATCCTCTCTGCACCCCTGAGTTTAGAGCGATGCTCACGGAGAACATCGGACAGCCAGGGTGCAGAAGAAGTGGCACGGGCTGGCCTTGACGACAGTGGACATACTCTGTCTAGACATGATGCTAGAGTAGAGCAGAGTGTGTTAGTAGTGCTATCAGTATCAAGTAAAGAGAGTTTGTCAGATGGAGGGAGTGCAGATGAAACCATAGCGGATAGTCTAGTGGGTGAGAGTGAGTGTAGGTTTCTGTGAAAGTAGACCTGTGGTGGGGTGTGTGGTGGTTCGAAAGTGATTTGGATGTTGAGAGTGAGAAGGAAATGGTCCGATGTGTGTAGTGGAGTTTCAATAGCAGAGCAGTGTCTTGTGTAAATGAGGTCGAGCTGGTTACCGGATTTATGCATTGCTGAAGTTGGCACTCTGTTGAGGTCAAAAGAGGCAGGAAGATTGTGGAAGTCATTAGCTTGAGGCTTTTCAACATGAATGTTGAAGTCACCAAGCAGCAGTAGAGGAGTGTCCTTATCAGGGAAGGATGATAGGAGAACATCCAGCTCATCCAAGAAGTGAGCTAATAGACCTGGGGGGCGGTAGGTGACAACCACATGACAGTGAAAGGGGTGGGTAATAGTAGCTGCATGAGATTCAAAGGAGCTGATTGCAGCTATAGATGGTCTATGAGAGAACTTCCAGTCCCTAGAAATTAGTAGCCCGTCTGACAAGGAGTGTGGGAGAAAGTGAATTTGGTGGAGAGGGTAGCAGTGTCCTCAGGTTTTATCCAGGTCTCGGTTAGAGCCATGAGGTTCAGGTTAGAGTGAGTAGCTATGGATGTAATAAAGTCTGCTTTGTTAACAGCAGACTGACAATTTCAGTGGCCCACAGAAACAGAAGGTTAGGAGAATTGCGACGCCTGTAGCATACGTTACGTGATTTGCGAGTGTTAGTAACAACAGGAATAAGTATACACATACTATAAGTGCTTATGTAAAAGGTACAAAAGGAAGTAAAATAGTATTCAAGTGCTTAAGTGCTCTGTCTGTGTCTTTGCTCGGTGGAGTCACGCAGGTAGAGTCCCTAGTCTTTACACTCGTCGGTCTTCACATGAGGGGGGCTGCCGCGGTGAACCGAATGTATATTACACATTTATTGGCAGAATTTTTTTAATGACTCTGAAAGTACATTTTGCATTTTACATTGCCCTTGTGACAATGGGATTAGTTAGCAGTTCTTCTTTGTATATGACTAACAGTGCTGTCACTGTGACACTCACAGCAATATATGTACGCTGCCACTGTGACACTGCATCTGTCACAAAAATGTAAAGACTGGCCATCATTTTGCTCATTTTATTCACTCGCTAAAACCAATTTTTATTCATTTGGTGCTTGGTGAGGGTTACTTTTGGATTCTGAGTGCATGTGTTCCTCTGGGAAATTGTGGACGTGGTGAGGCGTTGCGCTGCTGATAAATGGTGGCATATAGCTCAGTTTTGCCAATGTTAAAATGATGGATCATGGGAGAAGGAGAGATGGCAAATACGACAGGGATTTTATTCAAACTAACATAAACTCCCATCTTTTTTGAGAATCCAAAAATAGAAGCTGTACATTTAGCCGGAATGTTCTGGAACAAATGACAATCGATTAAGAAATTAGTATTTATGTGCGAGCAGCAGTTCAGTGGCAAGCACAGGCTCTCTCATACATCACTGTCACACTGCTGTTTTCTCTACCAGTTTAATCACATGAAGGCTTCCAACTTAAATCTGTTTTTATTAGAATTCATGTAAAACAGGAATTACAACCTGTCCACACTTGAGCTGACAGAATAAGTATTTAAATCCTGTAAATAGCAATGTAGAATTGCCAAAATGTGCACATTTTTCATATTATCATTTAGCACCTTTTTAGGTATCTAATTTTATATTTTTCAGATCAGCAGGTTTGATTGTTTGAAACTTTTCTAAACAGTGATCCCACAGTTAGTTGAACTGTGGTTATAGTGAAACATTGTAGTTCACAATTATCTTGTAGTATTTCAGGTTGAACTAGATTTCACTCACTGAAATCTCAAGCAAATTAACAATGGATTGTAAATGAATGTCAATCCAGAGCAGAGCAGATGACATGTAATCCTATGGGCTGTGCGTTAAGGATTTGAGAGATTAATGCCACTGTCCGAGGTGGCATGAGACGACATACGCAACATACAGCAATCATGCCAGAGGCCAAAGGGCACTAGTTAAATACTGCCATGTTATACACTTCTAGTTTCAGTGAGTGACTACATAATTTAAATGAATAATAACATCATGAGTATGACATGCACAGTATTTAAGAGGCTGTATTTCATCTGTTTTTCAAAGAATCGCTGATCTACAAGTCAACTTGCAAAGCCACAATCATGTCGTAACATATATTATAGAACAGTTAGCTCCAGTGCTCTAATTTGGTTGAATATTTTATACATCAGCACTGGAATCTTTCACTGTTTGTATCGCTCTGCTTGTCTGTGGCATTCCAGACAGACTACTAAGACATCTTGCAAAACTATTTTTGAACAACAATGAAACAAAGAACTTGCCAAAATGTCTAAAATGTACTCAATATTACTTTCTTCTGTTTATAGAACAGATGTGTTAAAACAGTATTACACTTATAATCATGCTAATGTAGTGAATAACAGTATGTCTTTGCCTACGGTGGCAGTGACATTTAGAATAACAGTGCTCTTGCTTGTGTGACATTTAGTACGTTTACATGTACAGTTATAATTGAGCTACATAGAGTATTTGCATAGCCAGGCTTCAGTATTTATCTGTCTGTCCAAGTACACAATGCTTAATAGAATATTTAATGGACTGGCATTCTGGGTCACATACAGTAGTTCAGTATAATAGTCATAATGTTTTACACATATGACTGTAAGTGAATCCAGTGACTGTATTTTTTGATCAGTGGGTTCTTTTGCTGTGGTAATATCAGAGCTAACATATTACAATGACACACTCTCAGTAAGAACCCACAAACTTTACCCTGAGATAATACAATGAAATGCATGCAATTTCCAACAGTGTGGAGTGGAAAGATTACTGACGAGCAGAGAGTATTAACTACAGTCAGAGTAGAGATAAGCCAATGACTGATTTAAAGAGAAAGAGCTGTCAACTGGGGAAAGACATCACTGGCATATGCACTGACAGCTATTGGTTTAGGGTGCTCAAAGTGCCTTAATACCAGCAGCCAAACACTTCCAACTACTAAACATAGCCTACAGATCCCTGCTTTCGTCTACACGGGAGCTTTCCAAGACAACTCCTCTTATCTCATCAAGTTGATTATATGTGTGGCTTGTGGTGCAGGCTCTCTTCCCTTTGCTTTCTCTACTAGCTGGCTAAAATAAACTTTTGGCAGCAACTCTTGGGTACACCTAGAGGTACAAACCCTTCACAGCCCGTCCTCTACCTTTGAAACAATCCAGACCTGTGAAACAGAGCAGCGGACGAGCTCTGCCACCCACCTTGCATCCAAACATGAGCGAGATGGTGCTGTTCGTACAGGCCACTTTGCAGTGGCACAGCATGGGCGAGAAACAGTCCAATTTCTTGATACTGGGTGACATTTTCTCGCCGCTATGGCAGCTGAGTCGGTCTGCCACGGAGGAGCCAGAGAGTTGCCTTCTTAAACGACACTTGCTCCTGCCTTGCCGGCCACCCCCTGCTCCACCATCTCCCCCCGCACCTCCTCCTCCTCCAGCCCCTCCACTGCTGCTGCTGCTGCCCGCTCTCACCATCCACCCTCATTCCTCGTCTCACTCCATCACGCCAGGGAAGGGACAGCCAGTCTGCTTCCTTCATCCAGTGAGTTGTCCACACTTCCCCTTCTCCGTCGCCACTGCTCCGTTCTTCTCAGTGCCTTTCTTCTTTTGCTTCACTTGCTCACAATAAAGAAAAATCACCTTTCTGTCCTCCTACTGGTCTTCCAATGTCCTTTCTTCTCGTTCTTGCTAAGCAATCTCCCAGCTGTCTGTCAGAGTAAAGATGTTTACACCGAGGCCCCGAGCCATGCTGTGTGTGTGTGTGAGTGAGTAAACGTTCAGCTCTTTCAGTTAAAGCTTCTCCATCACACCATCCATCAAGACGGACATCTCTTTTGCAAAAGAAAGATGAAGAACGCCACAGTGAGCACAATGAACAGTGAGAAGTGAGGAGAGCAAGAGAAGAGGAGGAGAGATGAGAGGGGAAGGTGGGAGGGGAAGCTAAAGCTGTTGCAGCGCGTGGGGTTTGTCACATGGGCTCCGTCAAAGAGGAGTTGGGTTGAGACTATTTCATTCTTAGCGTGGGTGCTCTACGTCATTCAATGCATTGAGGGAGAGGAAGAAATCCAAAGCGGCTACCGCTGAGACAAATGAACAGAAAACGAAGAAACTCAGGAACAAGCCATCTATGAAAGAGGAGGAGCAATAATGCAGTGACATCCTGAATGTTCACACGGCGGAGAGAAGGGGGAAGGGTAAGCTTAGAAACTGGCCAATAAGACGACAGAATGTTATTAGCAGCTGACTGGACAGTCTGGCTGTGACCTTTTCAAAATTGTGCCATTTCTCAACCAAATCCATATAACATGAGAAAGCCGTCTATGGCTGGACCAGACATAAACCTTCTTATTTACATTTAAATTAATTATACCTGTCATTTCCCTTTTATAATCTGTAATATGATGTCCATGGAACAGTCGCACAGAACAAACAACTCGGGTCATTGTGCAATATGGCACAGTAGCATGGGGGAGGGTCTCCAAAGACAAAGATCTCTCCAATGACTTTGCTTCAGGAAATGTTTAAATCAGCAGTCAAGCTAAGAGAGATGTAGCAAAATACAGACATCCACACTAATCTAATCCTTACTGTTAATGAGATCCTCTTCGTACAGTCATTACAACATGCGCATACATAGCGCTATATGCAGCATTCCGACAATATAATCAACTGAAGGTGAAATATAACTGTAACAAGCAACAGCACAACTTCTTGTGCCATCATGTTTGTTTCCATAAGAAGTTCGGGTTTCTTCCTTCATGCTTATCTACACAGTAAAGGGAGCGAGTGTTGAGAAGATCCCTGCCAATAGTATTACTAGCACCAATTACACCATTTAAAGTTACTTTGGTTGTCTGAGGGTTTTAACTATTTAAGGTTGACTCACATCTTCCCATCCCTGTTACATGTACGCATCACTCAGCGTGCACACGCAGCTAATGCTGGCAAACCCGATTCACGGCTAGTGTTTAGAATGCTTGTATGCTGTGCCATGCAGATGCTTACAGATGCTTTGTCCTCACTACTGAAAGTGCTGGGAGTAGTTTAAGTATGGAAGGAATTGAGTCATTTTTTTCCTTTCATTATTAGCATACTCCAAATTTCAGCGTGTGAAGTTACTCATACAGTAAAGTTACTCATACTTACAGATCTCACTCTCAGAGTGGGTGTAGATGATTTACACGACTGAGAGGCTTTCTGATGAGTGCTGATGGGCTCATTGACAGCACAGAGGGAAAGACCTCAGCAGGACAGATATGAACAGAGCTCCTCAACTGCTAATGAGGGGAAGTAGCCAGCAGAGAAGATTTGTTCATGTCATCTGTGACTCCAGTTTATGATTCACTGATTTCTATTTAAAGAATTCCTTTATGAGTACATTCTGTAACTGCTTAAAAAGGAAGCACCTGAACTGCTAGAATTAGTCGAGTGTAGGCGTGACTATCTTCTGAAAGTGTAAGATTATGACCATCACACATTACCAGCTGTGATGGGTAACACTGGCCAGATTGAATAATAATCATGATCTTAGCTATGAATTAGAGTACAGTTTGTTCAGATAATTGGCTTGCACAGATATTTTTCTAAGAAATGCTTCCAGTAATATGCTTTTGGCATATTATTATGGCACAAATTGTTCTGACTATTTGCAGGCGGTGCTTCATAATAAACAATTACAATACATAATTTCTTGGTTTCATCCACTAATGAGCATGCAAGCACTTCCTCCGAAACCCAATTTAGCACTATCCTTGTCATCAAAAACAGCATAATTAATTTTTAATCAAACTCTTTTTGATCAAAGTCTTATTTTTAAGCGGTAAGTAAGACATCACAAAACTAATCATGAACTTAATTGCAAAACTCCGCCTCCATGGATGTCAGTCTGCGCTAGATCTGCAGTGGTGGGGCCACAAGGCTGCCTGTGGGGAGTGTGAAATAAATGCACACAGCTCCACCCTGTGGACAAATCTATGCTACATTAGCCCAATGGCATGGGTTTGTGATTTGCATATATTCTCAGACTGTTACATAACATGCACTGAGCGTTTCCCAGACCACACATACAGAGATTCTGAACTGCTTTAATAGAATAAAAGTGGTGCCAAATTGCTTTCCATGCAAGCATATTTTCAGAAGCACCGCGAGGCACAAACTGTTTAACCACGCCCACCTTTATGAGACACTGGACATGACTTAATCTCACATTATCTTCCATGAATCATATTCATAGAATTATTGACACCTTCCATAAGTAATGCCATATAAAGCCAGGAGAGGGAAGCAAATGAATTAAAAAGTCTTACACTGCCCAGTGACCAAGCTAACAAACTGTTTGCATATTAGTGTCAATTTCCTTCATTTTACCTTTAATGTTTTGGTGTAAAAGATACATATGCAGTAACACTTAACAAAAAGGTTACATTTGTTAGAATTAGTAAATGCATTAGCTAACATGAACAAACAATGAACAACATATTACAGCATTTAATAATCTTTGTTAATGTAAATTCAATTTTGAATTGAACTCTTTCGATTTTGTCCATGTTGGTTCATTGTTAACAAATGTTAACAGATACAATTTTTGATTTTAAAAATATACTAGTAAATGCTAAAATTATCATTAATTAAAATACATAAATGCTGTGTAAGTATTGTTAATTGTTAGTTTAACAATATTAACAAATGGAACCCTACTGTATAGTGTTACCACATACTCAAATATACTAAAACATATCAATACTTTTTATTAGCAAAATTTTACACTAATGCAAAAAGCAAATTTTCTGATTGATCTGCAAGTAATGGTTATGTAACTGTTTCTGTGCTAGATACGTTTTAAATTGAGTGATAAAAGTCCAAATTATTGACAGATATCTCTGCATTTTTATTTTGAGAATGGCAAAAAAGCTGTAGAAAACGTAATTCCAAAAGTAATTAAAATTTTTTTTAACAAATTCAGTTTTACTAATTTAATAAAATACAGACAAAGTATACACAAAGCCTTAACAGAACACAGCAATGAGAAAGAAGCTCTACAATACTGAAGGTGCTGACAATAGGGCTTGTCTGATGCAATAGGGAATGCAATATTTGAGATGCAAATCCCTTGACGGTTTTCACAATGAATCTGTGAGCAAGAGGCAACTTTACACTGCCTCTCTATGCCTCTCTATAGGTGTCAGCGTCTGCACTGCAAAGATCACAAGAGAGTCCCCCATCAATCCCACAACGCACACAACAGCCCTCTGGTAAACATGGCATAGGAAAGCTTGCCTTTTCTTCAGTCCCATCAGGCCAACACTGCACATTTCATAGCTGAAATATGATATGAACTCAGCCGGAATTACATCATAAGACGAAGGGGAAATGTTTGCTCTAAGTAAAATAGCAAAAGGGGTAAATATTCAAAATAAAAAAACAATCTTCCAAAAAACTTTACAAAAAACAATAATTCATAACAGTATAATATCCTAAAGAATATATGCGGGGAACACAATTGCATACCTGCTACGCTCACAAAACATTTAAACACTGTTAATTTCAAGCCACCACAAGTGGATTTAGGAAGGCGTAGCGTAAATGAGACACTAGACACATACATAAGAAGCACACAAGTATGTTTTACCTTTGCGGCAGCCACACCTCTTATTACATCACACCATGTCTCCCTTGAGATCTGAGTATCCATATGGACTAACAGCTGATGTGAAGCAAAATTACTGCTTAGTATCAGTGTGGAACAGCCTTCAATAACATTATAAACATTTTATTTCTTGAGCATTATTTTGCATTTTCATTATCTTTACTCCAAGTCAAATGCAAAACAATCTCTGTAAAGCAGTTAATCTGGATAAACCATATCATCTACAGCAGTTCAGTTGCTGCATACAGCTCTGCTCTTTGAGGACAGTTTGCTGCCCCTTTGAATGTTTACTTTACCAGCCTTTAACCTGATCTTTTACTATATAAAGCATTACTCCATTAGAACTGACCAGTAGGTTATTGGCCCCAAACTTAGTGTTTTAGATGAGGAGATACTGTGTTCCAGCCTGACATCTCTGAGCCATCAAATGTATAATTTAGCAGAAAAGCAAACAGGAGAAAAAGGAGGCTTGTTGTCCTCTTCACCATGCACATAAATGGCATGAGAAACATGGACCTGAACAACATATTGTATGGCACTTTGCATTCTGATGGAAATCACATTGATGGTTGTTTACAAGGCAATTATTTAAATGTTTTAATGTTATGACACCCCTAAGGACATTATTTGCTCATGGGCAGTGGAAAAGTACAAATTTGGTTTGTGTTATGATGTGTCTCAAAATCTATTAAATATTTCTGAAAAATGAGTGTGGCAGATGAGATGTAATTTATTTGAAGGAAGTGATTAGAGCAGAATGGAATACCCTGAGGAGGAATGGTCTAGATCAGAGCCAATGAGTAATTTATTTGTGTGGATAATGCGTCGAATGACATTTGATTTAGGCTATGCCATAGTGATTCTCACACGGCCCTACTACACATATGCAAGTTAAGATGAGCTGAATTACTTGTGTCTGCTCAATCCCACAGGCTAGGCAATGGCTAGTTTGCATTGTGTACTGCAAGAGACAGTTCTCTTTGGTTTGATAGGCCTGCAGACTTATTAAAAGCATGCACCATAAACTCTGGCCTCAAAAAAAAACATTTCACTGCTGATGTAGATGTTGATGGCTAAATATCATGCTGGAGGGTTGGGGGTCTTTTAACATGATCAGTAGCACCTGAAAGCTTTAACCATGTGGCAATAATGGGAAGAGTAAGAGGACAGTTTAGAAAAAAACAAGATACTACACAGGAAGAAAAATGAAATGAGAGAGAAAGAAAGAGAGATAGACACTGTATAAAGGATACACCTATAAAGTTTTCTCTGTCTTTGCCTCCTTGTACCGGGTAAAGTCGATTGCAGACCACATGGAAATCTTTTAACAGCGACTGAGACATGCCTCAAGGCAGGCAGAGACCAGAGGAGACATAAGCATGAGCAGCCATGCACGCAGAAAACATGCAGTCACTACATACAACTGGAGCCCATCCTCTGTGACCCCGCACATCCTCTGGGATCATGGAAAAGCAGAAGGAAAAGAGAGAGCTCCTGAAGAATTCCTACACAGCAGAAATATCCTAATACACAACACTACAGACAACATAAAATATATGAGGGTCAAAAATAGGGCCCGATATCATTGTTCTAAACCTCGCTTTTTAACCTCAGGTTAAATAATAATTCACAAATGTAATTTGGAAGCAGGGTTGGAGCTGCATATTACCAAAGGTTTAGAATGACCCAAAGTTAACCATTTTAAGTGTGCAAAGCCCTAATGCAAGTATGCACTGTAAAGACAAAAAGAGCACCATAAGTAGATCAATAACTAAAATAATAATTCTGTGGTCAGTGAGTACAATTCGGTCAATGCAAATTACAAGGGATAAGCAAGACAGATTATCACCAGGAAGTGTGCAGCACCATATGGAGGTACAGCATTATTGCAGGCTGAGCCCAATATTTTACAGACTGCTGTACCTTGCACTCTTGGCATTTCCCCTAGTCTCACTTTATTTACATAACCTTCAAATGCACAGCTTACAAGAACAAGAGTTTATGCACTTTCTGTCAAGCTCACAAAATCTGTTTGTAAGATTCTGGCAACTAGACGAAGCAAGGCACAAGAGCACAACATCACACGAGCAGGAGTGCATTTGGGTTGTATATCAGCATGCTGTAATTATCTGCAGGAAAAATTACAGCCGTACTGATATTTGGTCGTAACACACTCTTGCTCATGTGATGACATGCATAGATATGCATACAAGCTGACAGATGTTGTCCAGCCTGTTACAGTCTTCAAACAAATCCGCTAAGCATGCGCCATTTAACATTACATGAAGAACTATGACATGGGACTTTAACAACAGCCTTGGTACCTCAGTGGGCAGAAAATGTCTCTGGCTACTTTCGTAAATCTTGGTTTCCTGAAAGATGAGAATGAGGCACTGCATAAGAAGCTGATGCTATGGGGAATCTCTCTCCTTACCTTCTCAATAAGGTAAGGAGAGAGTAAGGAGAGGAATTCCCTCCATCGTCAGCTTATGATGCAATGCTGAGTTTGACTGTTTTTGAAAGGGAACTGCAACAGATGACATTACATCAGTGGTAATAATAAGTCATTCTAATTGGAATTCTTACAGCACATACTAAAAGCTGGTGCTACTGGTTATATCTGGTGGTATATGGGGATGCTAGAAATGAAGTCTTGTAATGTCTCTGATATTCTGCATGGCTTGTGGACTGCTATTGCCTCAGTAGTCTCTAGATTCCAAGTCTCAGAAGCTTTGCAATAAAGAAAAACTTTGTGATCTGACAGAGCACTGAGATTCACAATATGGGGAAGCTGTAAGTAAAATCAAAACATACATACTATCTTAATGGACTGAGTAGTTTAAGAAAAGCACTCAATCTACAACAATAAATGTGAAAGTAAAACACAAATCCAGGTAACCAAACAGGTGACATTGAAAACAACTAGGCCATAATCACCACAGACATAAAGGGGACATGTCCCCTTAAAGATTATGAACGGAATATGGCTCTTTGGCTAAAGAAACATGCAAAAAAAACATATCACTCCACTATTTTTCTTTAAACTCATATGTGAGCAAAAATATTTTTTTAGCACAAACAAAAGATACTTCTGTCGATAACCCTGTCTGCTCTGCCGCCATAACAGTCATTAGTAAAGTATTGAGCAATATTACTATAAGTATACTAAGTATACACATGTAAAGCAAACAAAAATTGTAATATTTAAAATGCAAATATGGGAATTAATGACTGAAATTACAGGCTAGCAATAAGTCTTATGCTTACCTTAGTCCTAACAATACAAATGCAATCCATTCTCTCCTATCGCTACCTCGTGCCTCACAACATCTTATGTCGCAGCTCTCTTCTTTTCCTTAGAATAAAACTGGAGCCCTCAATGAATCCAGCACTCACTGCTAGTCCTCATGGGCCATTAGAAAAATTAAAGACATCAACACATTCGCATTTGGTCTCAATGTTGGCCATTTAGTTTCACAAATAGAGAACCGGAGAGATGCACACATGTCTCCAAAAGAACCCGAGAGCGCATCAGAGTGAAAACGTGAGTTTACACGGAGCGACAAGTGCAATCACACCCGCTCTGTTTCATGATTGATTCATCTCTGCACACATTGAAGTGTAATGTGAATCGGGGGATAGCAATGTCTGTAATGTCCTGCAGACAAGCTAGACTCCATTACAAACTTTTTTAAACGATTTTCTAATTAGCCTATAGTAACGTTTGTCATTTCTGCAACTTCATTCAACAACAGACTACATTAAATATTAAAATGTTTAAAGCATAATTTGCCAACAAATGAACAAACCATTTACATTTACTGCAAATAAAGCTTATTAAAAATTAGATTTAAAATGTTCAGAAACAAAAAGTAAAAACGCCTAAAACATACACTATTTCCTGCATATATTATACACACACATTTCTAAATTATAATTAATTCACAATGGATGCTATGCTCCATATAAACACAGGAACTATATCAATAGCTACCCCTCTGTCTGATGAATGTATTGAAGTTGTGCAACATATTTATAAACAGTATTTAGAGCATCAAAACTGTAACAATTTAATTAAACTTTATTGTATGTGTAAATGTAAATTCCAACACAAGAAATTACATTACAATGTTAATTCATTCACAACAGAGTCCTTGTGCCACATCCTCTAAAGAATCAATGGCAGCAAAACATAGATTTGAAAGTGATAACTCATACAGAAAAGACAGGAACAGAGATTCGCCCCACAGAGGACCTTTTTTGGAGATCTGAAGCACGATCCCAGCAGATGCAGTCCTAACATCAGTCACCTCACACACACACACACACTTTAACACTGAACAGACAGTGTAAAAGCAAGCTTTATATAGCTCAAACTGTAGTGATTGGTAGACTGCTCTGAAATGCAGGGTAAGAATAAATATTTGATATGCTCAGTGATTAGCCCTTCCCTTTAGAAGGCTCTGTATTGGGCATGCTGCAGTGAAATGAAGCTTTTTGGTTTAAGGAAAAGCAACAAAGAAAGAAAAAGCAACACTTTATAATAAACATCTCTGATATCTCAGCCTATCCGCGATTAGCTCAAATATCACAAAATAATGGCACTGGCCTCAGAGCCTTTCGGAAATGCGAATGCATCATTTTCTAAAACCCAAGTAACAAATAACAATTGTCACATTTCCTATAACCTGCTTGCCACCAAACTTGCAAATAAATGTTTTCATAGCACTTTTGTTTTAAAAAAAAAAACATTGGGTATAATCATATTTTATACTGATATATTTTGCCAAAGGTCATAAACCTATAAATAAATATGCACAATACAAAATGTTTTACATATTT
>JAZGTJ010009054.1:0-19976 GCA_036877575.1 Botia almorhae | reverse complement strand
TTTAAATTAAGGAATACTCGATGGTTTAAATTAACTTGATACAATGACTGGGTAAACACTTAACGCATAATGCATTTTTACTTAAAATTGCTTAAAACATCTTTTACTTTGGGCTGAACGACTGTTAGCATGCTAGCTTTTTTATTTAAATTATTCATTAAAAAACTGGTATTGTAGATTAATTTATCACTAACATGTAATGTGCGTTTAACATTATATTGTTCATGCATACAGCATTGTTAAGCTTCTGTTAGCCTAAATTCTTTTAGCCTTAACATATCAAAATAAAACAAGAAATTATAAAAACTATATGGCTGATATTGATTTTATGTCGAAGCACGTCAACTTACAATATTCAGTATTTAAATTGTATTTATAAAACTTAACATGAAGCACACTGACTCGTTCCTGACCAGGTGCATTCTTCTTTAGGATTGTTCTAAACCCCCCTGCGATTATCTTTATCTTTCCATTCACTCTGGTTAAGGTGACACAAATTGAATTTAAAATGTGAAACACCCCAGTTTAGGATATATATATATATACATTTTCGGGGGTTGGCGGTTAGCCCGGCTCGCCGGAGCTCAGAGAGCACCCTCCGCAGACAGTCCAGATGGTCCTCCCATGCCTCGGAGTGGACCACCACATCGTCCAGATAGGCGGCCGCATAACTCTGGTGGGGCCGCAGCAAGATGTCCATCATCCTCTGGAACGTCGCGGGGGCCCCGTGTAGGCCAAAGGGGAGGGTCTGGTACTGCCAATGGCCGCTGGGGGAAGAGAAGGCGGTCTTGGCCCTGGCCAACGGGGTTAGGGGCACCTGCCAGTACCCCTTGGTAAGGTCCAGGGTGGTGATATACCAGGCCCTCCCCAGGCGGTCGAGGAGTTCGTCGACCCGAGGCATGGGGTAGCCGTCAAACTCTGATACCTCGTTTAGGCGGCGAAAGTCATTGCAGAAACGGAGGGTGTCGTCCGGCTTAGGGACCATCACGATGGGACTGGACCATGGGCTGACTCGGCTGGCCAGCAGAAACAGTTCCTGGGCGATAGCCTTCGCCGTGGCCTTCCGCAGGGGGACTACTTCCGGGTAGCGGGTGGCGTAGTCGACCATGACGAGGATGTGTTCATGTCGTCCTCCTTCTGTTCCTTGGCAAAGGAGCCCCCCCTCCGTGGCCTGTCGATAAACATCAAAAAAAGGGTTAGAGTTATGAGAGGGAGACTCACCATCTCTCCCGCTGTCCGAAGCCAGCAGCGCTGGCTGGGGTCGCGGTCCGCGGGGCCGTCTGCGCCGTTGACAGTTCCCTGGAGGGCTGGCGGGCTGAGTGGCAGCGACGAGCAGGCGGTCAAACCCCGGCCAGTCCCGTCCTAGTATCACCGGGACCGGTAGATCCTCCACCAGTCCTGCCTTGACCGCCCAGGCGCCGTGGCCGGTGGCGATGGTCACGCGGTGGGCAGGGACCCGCTGCGTGTCTCCATGGACGCAGGTGATGGGGAGGAAATTCGGCAGTGGCGGGCAGAGGCAGGACTGGATCAGTGTGACCGCGCTGCCCGAGTCCAGCAGGGCTCGCATGGGCCGCCCATCGATGGTGATGTCGGCCTCCGGGGCACCCACTGATGGACGATGCAGCCCGCCAACCATGCCCGCGGGGGCGTTGGGGTACCTGCCGAGGGCATCGGCAAGTCCCGGGGTGAGGGAACTGTCGGCCTGCGTACTGCGCCAGGGTTACCCTCCGGCGTGCGTCGCTCCTGGTTCGCCCTCCGGGGGAACGGCTGCGTCCTTTCCCCGGCCTCCCGGTGTTGGGCGGCGTCCGCCAGCTCGATCGCCTCCATGAGGTCGAGTACGGTGGCGGGATTCCTCATCGCGACCGCTCGGCAATGGGGGCGCGGCAGGGCTCGTAGGAGGCGATCGATCACCACCCATTCAGCGACCTGCGCAGAGGTGGGGTCCCCCTCGAGCAGCCAGTGTTGCGCAATGCGGGTCAGGTCGGCGGCCTGGGCACGGGCCGGCACCCGGGGCTGGTATTCCCACTCACTGAATTGCTGCGCCGCACAGACAGCGGAGAGGCCCAGCTGGGAGAGGATCTCCCGCCGCACCTCGGTGTAGTCATCAGCGGCCCTGGGCGGCAGGGAGAAGTACGCCCGCTGTGCCTCGCCCGTGAGCAGGGGTGCCAGCAGCTGTGCCCAGTCCTTCGTGAGCCCACCCCTCACGCGTCGCGGTGGTCTCAAAGACCCGCAAATACGCCTCCACGTCGTCGTCTGCCGACATCTTGGGCAGCAGACGACACGGGGGTCGGGCAGCGGACATGACGGCCGGTGTCGGCGCGCAGGGTCACGAGCTCCTCCTCCGTCCGGTTCTGACGGGTGGCGAGGTGCTCGAAGATCTGCTGCTGGTGGACGCTCACCTTGGTCAAACGCTGCAGAATTTCCTCCATATCTGCGGGGGGATAGGCGCGCCGCTCTCCGCTGTGCATAGGGGAACAGAAAAGAATAAAAAGTTTAGTGGTGCGCTTACTGCGGTCGGTGACTCTTCACTCTTATGCCCGCATTCTCCACCAGTTGTCACGGGTGAAGAATCACACGACACGATAAGCTGTGAAAAAGGTCCCCTGAGGGCGTGTTTAATTGTACAAACGTGGGTGGTGCGTGTGTGTGTGGCAGCCGGTGCGGCTGGTGAGGCTGGTAAGCCTGGCGAGGCCGGTGCGTGGCAGCCGGTGTGGCTGGTGCGGCTGGTGAGGCCGGTAAGGCTGGTGCTGCTCTGTGTCTTTTAAACCCCGGTGCTGTGAGAGCGGGTGCCCGTTGCGCTCGCTCGGTGAGGTGCGGTCACTCGCTGATCTCTGTGCGTGTGGGGAGAAAGAAAAACACATTAGTGATGGCACTAGCTTCTTCTTTATAACTCTCGTGAGGGCGAGAGCTGGCGGCCTTATACGGCCGTGTGGTGATGCGGTCCAGCTGTGCCCGAGGCGTCGGTAATGAGCTGGTGCAGGTGCAGCGCCTCGGTTGCCAGGGCGACGCTGATCAGCCCAGAAAAACTCGTCACAATATATATATATATATATATATATATGTGTGTGTGTATATATAGAGTACACAAATAATTCACCACATTAGAATGCATGCATAGTCGTTGTGGTCATGGACACAGCATTACAGAATCCAAATACAGCAAGGGTCAACCCTAAGTTTATGCATTCATGCTCCCAGCTACTAAATCTATTCCTCTATAAATTACATTCCTCCAGCCAGTGGCCGATGGTCGATGACTCTGACACGTGTGTCAAGTGTTAAAAAATCATTCATTTTCAATTTCAATTACCCCCATGACTTAGTACTTGGTGGCAAAACACTTGTTGGCAATCACGAAGGGCAGACATTTCTTGTAGTTGGCCACTAGGTTTGCACACATCTCAGAAAGGATTTTGTCCCACTCCTCTTCGCAGATCCTCTCCAAGTCATTAAGGTTTCGAGGATGACGTCTGGCAACTCGAACCTTCAGCTTCTTCCACAAATTTTCTATGGGATTAAGGTCTGGAGACTGGCTAGGCCACTCCATAGATAAACACCCCCAAAGCATAATGTTTTCACCTCCATGTTTGACGGTGGGGATGGTGTTCTTGGGGTCATAGGCAGCATTCCATGTTCTGCGTGTAACAGAGCGGTTGTGAAAACAAGCGTTGTGTCTGTAAACTGTCATAGTCGTACATTTTGAAATTGTATTCTAACAAACACACAAAATCTCGTATCTGTAAACTGTTGTGGCCATAGATTTTGGACAAAAACTCAACTCTGACAAAAAACATAATCGCATACAATAGTTTTAAATTACGCACAAGTAAATTAAAATTACACACAAATGCTTTAAATTATGTACGATTATTTTTAACAGTGATTTTATTCCATAAAAACACAGCTCTTCGGTTCCGATTACAGTTACAAACAGGTCCCCATTCAGTGACACCTGTTGAAAGTGCCCTATTTATAGGAGATTCCATTGTATGGAACATGAAAATAGAGGCACCAGCCACCATAGTCAAATGCTTACCGGGAGCCAGAGCGCCCGATAATAAAAAGCAAATTTAAAAGTGCTGGCTAAAGATAAACGTAAATTCAGTAAAATTATTATACACGTCGGCACAAATGATGTTCGTCTCTTCAGTCGGAGATTACTAAAGACATTAGTAATATTAGTAGTGTGATGTCGGACACAGTGATATTCTCAGGCCCCCTTCCTGCTTATTGTGGTGATGAAATACATAATGACTGTCATTGCTACATGGCTGAATGTCTAAGTGGTGTCCACAGAACAATATAGGTTACATAGATAATTAGATAGGGATGAACTGTCCAAAATAATCACATAATCTAAATCAGCAAAATGTATGCTTGATCCTATACCTACCAGGTTGCTGAAAGAGGTGCTGCCTGAAATTATAGATCCTCTACGTAGTATTATTAATACATCTTTGGTGTTGGGATATGTCTCAAAACCTTACAAATTAGCTGTTAATCAGACTCCATTTTTAAAAAACCACAGCTTGATCCCAGGGAACAAGTAAACTATAGACCCATCTCAAATTTTCCTTTTATTTCGAAAATACATATCTTCACAGATATGTTCATTCCTGGAAAGAAATGATATCTGTGAGAATTTCCAGTCAGGATTCAGGCCATATCATAGTACAGAGACTGCTCTCATCAAATGATCTGCTTTTGTCAGCCGATCGTGGCTGCATCTCTCTTCTAGTATTACCCGACCTTAGCACAGCCTTTGACACTTGACCACAGCATTCTACTAAATAGGCTTAAAAATTGTGTTGGCATAAACTGCATTAGCATGGTTTAAATCATATTTATCTGATTGATTCCAGTTTGTTGCTGTGAGTAAAAAGGTGTCATACCGATCACAAGTCCAATATGCAGTACCGCAGGGCTTAGTGCTTGGGACCCTACTTTTCACCCTGTACATGCTACCAAACGAGACATGTTCATTTTTATTGTTATGCTGATGATACTCAGCTATACATTTCTTTTAGACCCAATGAGACTCACCAAATAAATTAGTATAGTCGATATCACAACTTGGATGACTAACAACTTTCTGCTATTTAATTCAGATAAAACAGAAGTTTTACTTATTGGACAAAAACCCTCCACATGGAACAACATAGAACATAGAACTTGCTCTTGATGGATGCTCTATAAAGCCTGCTTTATTAGCCAAAAATCTGGGTGTCATTTTTGATAACAATTTGATAACAATTTGATAACAAGTCATTTGGAAACCATATTTCCAGTATTTTTAAAACTGCATTTATTCATCTTAAAAATAGATAAAAACTACTACACATGCTCTTTAAGCCAGACACTAAAAAATTCATTTATGCATTCATGACATCAAGACTTGATTACTTGATTATTGCAATGCCCTACTTGGTGACTGCTCTGCAAGATTAATTCAAAAACTCCAGATGGTTCAGAATGCAGCAACCAGAGTTCTCAAGAGAGCGAACGAGTATGACCATATAAGCCCAGTCTTAACACTACACTAAAATTATAAATTTTATTATAAATTTTAAAATCTTGCTGATTACCTACAAGTCCCTGAATGGTTTTACTTAAGCGAGCTCCTCTCCTATTACAGCCCTTCGCATTCACTGCGATCTGAAAATGCTGCTTGTAGATCCTTCTCTTATTTGGCACCCAAACTTTGAAATAGTCTTCCCAGTGTTGTCTGGGAGGCAGATATATTATGTTAGTTTAAATCTAGATTAAGGACCCACCTGTTTAATCTAGCCTACACATAGTCCTATGGATTTATTATTCAAATCCCATAAGGGATTATTAGGCTGCATTAATTAGGTAAACTGGAACCGGGGATGTTATGGCTACAGTTATTAACATTATGCCTCGCCTCTTTTGTTGGCATGACATATTTTCATCAATAAATAACTATAAATCATCAATAAACTCTGTTTATATCTAAAACAGTTACAAATTGCAGCTTTAACGTGCCAGAGAACTGGCCCTCCTGGTCGAGCCTGGCTTCTTCCAAGGTTTTTTCTCCATCTATATATCATAGGAGTTTTGGTTCCTTATGTAGGCTGGAATGCATACATTTTGCTCAACAATTTTGTGGCTTTATCAGTTCAGTCAGCTATTTGTTTGTAAACATACTATAGGCCTAGTATACTTAATTAGTCTTATCCCACAGATATTATTTGCAATAATACCAATAACATGTCTGACATTATGTGTTTTATTATTATTTTTTGTTTTTTATGTAAAGCTGCTTTGAAGCAATGTAACATTGTAAAAAGCGCTATATAAATAAAATTAAATTGAATTAAAGTCAACAACCATCTCTTTAGTTTTGTACATGTTCAGAGGCAGGTTGTTGGCTCTGCACCAGTCCATTAGCCACTGCACCTCCTCTCTGTATGCTGACTTGTCATTCTTGCTAATGAGACCCACCACGGTCATGTCATCGGCGAACTTGATGATGTGATTCGAGCTGTGAATTGCTACACAGTCGTGAGTCAGCAGCGTTAACAGCAATGGACTGAGCACACAACCCTGTGGGGCCCCAGTGCTCAGTGTGGTGGTGTTGGAGGTGCAGACTGACTGAGGTCTCCCAGTGAGGAAGTCCAGGATCCAGTTCCAGTGTGAGTGCAACGTGTGAGTGCAACGGGACAGTAGTCATTGAGGCAGAACACTGGAGACTTCTTTGGCACGGGGACAATGGTGGCGGCCTTGAAGCACGTCGGCACAACAGTGCTGCTCAGGGAGGTGTTGAAAATGTCTGTAAAAAAACATCTGCCCGCTAGTCTGTGCATCCTCTGAGCACCCTGCCAGGAATGTTGTCTGGACCAGCAGCCTTCCATGGGTTGACTCTATGTAGCGTCTTCCTCACATCAACCATGGTTAGACACAGCACCTGATCATTAAGAGGAGGGGTGGTCTTCCTCATCATAATGCCATTCTGTGCCTCGAACCGAGTGTAGAAGTTGTTCAGCGCATCTGGGAGGGAGGCATCACTGTCACAGGCAGGTGGTGTTGTCGTGTAGTTGGTGATGGCCTGGATGCCCTTCCACATGCGACATGTGTCTCTGCTGGTCTCGAAATGGATGTGGATTTTCTGAGTGTGTGTGCACTTTGACTTCCTGGTACCCCTGCACAGTTTGGCCCTCGCTGTTCTTAGGGCCACCCTGTCACCTGCTCTGAAGGCGGAGTCCTCAGTAGCGCATGCACCTCTGCAGTCATCCACGGTTTCTGGTTGGAGCGTGTGATTGGAGGAACATTTTTTGTTAGTGTCACAAAATGTTTTGTGAGTGTCAGCTCTGATGTCCCGTTAGCTCCGATGTCCATGCACATTTAGAAGTCAGTCAAAGAGAAAGCACCATTTCACTACTGTTGTGCCGCCATCTTGGATATAGCAGTGGTCTCTTAATTTTTTCCCGATGATTAAGTGCTACTTATGTTACAATGCTCTTGGGAAACAGACCATAAAACTAAGATCAGTCATTCAATCATTTTTATGAAATTCTGAATTTCGTAAAATTTTGAATGCTTTTGGAAAACACAACCCTGGTTAGTTTGACCTTGACACCCGCTTGCAGACCAGGTCATTGAAACCACCACCAGCTTCAAGGTCTTGAGGGCCAGCAATGACCCACAAACCCGGCTCGCTTGAGCTTTAATTGTTCAGAAGAAATATGGCTGTAACGAAGCGTCAGACTGTGTCAGATCCATCTGCAGTAAACTTTATTCACAACAATCAGGCTGGGGTCAACAATGGCAAACAGGTATGACAAAGGCAAGGCAAAGAGATAATGCGTGGGTCAAGACAGGCAGCAAACGATCCAATAAGCGATATAACAAATCGCTTATTGGATCCTTTGGGCAGGCGGCAAACAATCGAGAAACCAAAAAAACAATCCAAGTCATACACGAGAAAACACCAACAAGATACCGGGGCGATAATCGGACGTGAGACTAATATTAATTCCCAGGTTCTTAAAAAAGGCAGACCAGACTCTGGAAGTGAACTGAGTTCCTCTGTCAGAGACGATATCCTTGGGTACCTTGTAAAACCTAAAGACGTTGTTGCATAACAATTCAGCTGTTTCGAAAGTTGTGGGGAGTTTGGGTAATGGAAGGAGTCTATATGCTTTTGAGAACCGATCAAATATTGTTAAAATGGTTGTATTGCCCTGTGAGTTAGGTAAATCTGTGATGAAATCAGTAGCGATGTATGACCATGGGCGCTGTGGAGTTGTAGGAGACCGGCTGGCAATTGTCTGGGATTCTCTGATGTTTGACATGTTTTGCATTTGGAGACTTAATAATGTACTTAATAATGTCTGACGATAACATTGACCACCAGTAACGATTTTTAATTAGTTCAATAGTGGCTGTGATGCCAGGATGTCCAGAATTAGGAGAATCATGAATCATGGTAATCAGACGGTTGCGCAGGGATTCAGGAACAAAAATGAGGTCATTTGGGCATGATGGGGGAGGGTGCTAACTATTGATCTGTTCAATTTCAGTGTTAATGTCCCATTGTACCGGGGCTGCTAGAATTTTGTCAGGAAGAATGGGTTCAGGATATAGATATAGATATAGTCAGATTCCCATCAGTTTGTCTGGGAAGTGAATAAGCTTTAGTGTTCTAGGTCCCAGGTCGATAGGTAACATTAAAAAATAGTGCCCATCTAGCCTGACGTGAATTGAGTCTTTTAGGTGTTCGGAGGTATTCGAGATTCTTGTGGTCAGTGAGAACTATAAAGGGGTAAGCAGCGCCCTTTAGCCAATGCCTCCACTCTTCCAAGGCCAGTTTAATAGCTAAAAGTTCTCGGTTACCCACATCATAGTTCTATTCGGCGGCTGACAACTTACGAGAGAAAAATGCACATGAGAATAATTTGGGAGGAGATCTGTGCCGTTGAGAAAGAACGGCACCAACTCCTGTGTTAGATGCATCAACTTCCACAATGAATGGGAGATTTGAATCTGGATGCATTAAAATAGGGGCGGTTGTGAATCTCTTCTTTAATTCTAGAAATGTGGTTTCAGATTAAGGAGACCATTTCAATTTATGAGATTTTTGCTTGGTAAGAGCCGCCAGAAGGGCTGCAATGGAGCTGAACACACGAATAAAGCGCCTGTAAAAGTTGGCGACGCCTAGAAATCTTTGTAGCTCTTTAACTGTGGTGGGACGAGGCCAATCAGTTACTGCTGTTACCTTTTTTCGTCCATGGCAACACCTTCAGAGCATTAATTACATAACCTAAAAAAGAAGTGCTCGACTTGTGGTGACATTTCTCAGCTTTTATATACAATTGATATTTAGACAGACGTTTGAGCACGGCTTTAACATGATTAATATGTTCCTCCATAGAATTGGAGTAGATCAAGATATCATCTATATGGACCATTACCCATCTGTCTAGCATATCTCTAAGAACATCATTCATAAATGATTGAAACACTGACAAGCTATTGGCTAGACCAAAAGGCATTACCAGGTACTTGTAATTAAAACTTTGGCCTGCCGTAGTTGTTCTAAAGCTGCTGGTACAAGTGGCAAAGGGTAGCGAAATTATATTGTGTCTGAAATTATTTGCTGCCCCTGAGTCAATCAAAGCCTATAAAAACGGTTTTATAGGGAAGTGGAAATGAGGCGCAGGTGAACAAACAGGAAGTGATCAGTCCAGGTAGGTGCATGATGGAAAATGTAGTTCAGGAGAGTCCATTCAGTATTCCGGTGATGGCCCCTCTGGTGACTCGGCTGAGGAGAAGCTTGAACCTCCACCGTAACAATGGCCATTATTAACTGAAATAGCGCTGAAACAGTAGAAAAGTAAAATACAGGCCTAAATATTTGTTAAAAACGGTCAACATCTTTTAGTTTACTGGCAATATTGCAAATATTTATTACAATTAAAATATTTTAACTGTAAATATATAAAAATAAAAACTATGATGAAACTAAAAAATAATAGCAGTATTAAAAATTAAATAAAACTAATAAAGACAAAACCACATAGCGAAGTTATGAAAAAATTGTAAGTAAAGTAAAATTAGAATAAAAACGAAAAACAAGAGACTTCATAAAACGAAAATTCATAAAACTACAACAAAACTAAAATAAAACTAAGAAACTTTGTACACACTCAAATACATGGCAGGACAATGGTACAATTTGTTGGTGCTGCATCGCGTAGCCAGCAGAGTAAGATGTAGCGTGAATGTGTATATGTTTAAAACACACCTGTCGTTCTCGCACACGGAAGAGCGCACAACTCCAGTTAAAACATGCCGCAACCCAAAGCAAGCCATCGAATCTGTTAGTGTACATCCAAGTAAATGCTGGTGTTGGTTTTGAATCGCTAATACTAGCGTATAATCGAGTCATTTCAGCGAGCGTTGCGTTTATCAGATGTAGAGATGAAAGCTGTGTGGAGTTTAATTTGCGCTTTCATATTCTCACCGGTAAGAGAGTTTTTGTTTTCACATTTACGAAGTTTAGACGACTGCTTTAGATCCAACTACAGCTTTAATCAACTTTAATTTTACACTTTGCACTCTTTTTACAACTTTCTAAAACTTTTTAATAACCCTATGAGTTATGTACACTTTGTAAATCAATTTATAACCTTATTAAATATGTTTGATTTTGTTGGTTTCTAAATATGTTTACACCAGGTACAAAAAAGTAACAAAACACATTGTGGTAATAGCATGGTAATACCATGTACCATGAAAGTAGCATGATATTCTTTTAAATATCTTGGCGTACAAAGTATAAGCTTAGTGGGCATTTTATACCATTGAATATATCAAAATTACATGGTATTATTATCAGATATCATTATTGTACTAAAGTATTATCTCAGCAGCCTACTTTTTATATTAGCAGACAAAGCTACCATAGCTTACCATAGAGTTCATCACTAAGATTGCGTTAAGTGTATGATCTCTGCTTCTCTGAAGGTTTGGAGTGAGTTAACTGCAGGTGATAGGACCCATCATGGAGACTTTGTGCAGTTTGGACATACTCCTGACAGGGTAATGGAGAGATATACTGTACAAGTACAGTATAACTGCTCTGCAGCCTGTAGAATTGGGGTCGAAATGGTTCTTTCTACCCAAACAAGGACTGATGTGATAGTCTACAGAAGGACATGGGCTAACTCTAAACAGTTTGGAAAAGCTAGATCCAGAAAGGTTCTTCTGGTATTTCCTCCTGTTGTTGTATGCCGGAGAGACTTTTTCATGAAGCAACCAGTAGAGGCACGTGGTGTGGTGCTGAGGTCATGGTTGGTTCTTCTGGATGACAATAAAACTGGTGAAGGATATGACCATTCTCTAGTGCGAACTTTTAAGTTTTTGAGGACACTACCTGGCTCTGAACGTCCAGCATGTCCGCAGACTAGATCGGTCTCATGGGGGGCTTGGCTGATGTGGCAGCTCAGCAAAGATGCTCTCAAAAAATGTCCACATGAATCAGGTGACAACCAAATTGACGAATCAAAATATCTGACAGAGATTAAAGAAATAGTCTACCCAAAATGGATAATTCTGCATTATATCCTGACCCTCATGCCTTCCTTCATCCACCACTCCCTCCCTCCTTTTGTTCCTTACTTCTTTCATTAATTTTTCAGTGTAATACAAAAAAAACTTTGTAAAATTTTCAGTTTATAGTAAACATGACTGTCAAGCTCTGAAACAAACATAAAACATAAAAGTGGTCCATATCCATCTGACATGGAGCTTGACAGCCATGGTTACGAGTTCTTTTCAAAAATGCTACATTGTATTATATAGGAAAGTTAAACATTTATTGGTCAGCTGGGAAAGTGCTTACTAAATGTGCCTTTTTTTAGAAACATCATCTATGGCTGCAGAGAGACTACAATATACTAATTATGTTAATTGAAGTAATTAAATTAAATATATACGAGATTGTTTATTTAAAGATACCAGTTACTGTAGTGATATACATGTTGAAGCAGTAGAAGAGTTTAATCTGAACTCAGTACCATGTTTTATTTGGTCATTTCTGCTGTCAGATACTGTGGATCTTCTTACTTTTCCATTTGCAAGCACTGGTGAAAGGTATGGCGTCATACACACATTTTCTTCCTTCAAGAATAGGGATTTGGAAATGAGACGCATCCTGGCTTTCAAACAACCAAGGTGAAACTCACTGTTATAATAAAGTACATATAAAACATTCAGTAAAACAATACAGCTGT
This sequence comes from Botia almorhae, assembly GCA_036877575.1. Lineage (NCBI taxonomy): Eukaryota > Metazoa > Chordata > Actinopteri > Cypriniformes > Botiidae > Botia > Botia almorhae. The sequence goes on along the minus strand of JAZGTJ010009054.1, from coordinate 7,719 downwards.
AGCTTAAATGTCAACTATTAATACATTTTAAAAAATCATTTCTTACTGGAAAGTCAAAAGGGTCATTATTTAGCCAAGGGTACAGCCATTATTTGTCAATATGTTGAAATGAATGTATTATTTGTGGTCCTTGCTAAGGCATCACTAGGCATAGCAAGTTTGTTTATTTAACATATTTATTTACACAAGTAGTTTATAGACATTATTACTATTGTACTGCCCAGAATAGCAACCTGCGGTGAGCTTTTTTACATTGGCAATGTTCTAGAACCCACTAATTATAACTTAGCAAAACCCTAGCAACCATTTAGGTCAAAGCAATAGATTATCACTGTGCTTCTTTCGGCCCTGTGGACCCACAACACTGCAAATTTTGTATTTGTTACTTTTTTAACACACCTGATTGAAATATTGTTAACAGAGGGATCCATGAACTGTAAGGTACTTACTAAATGTGCAGTGCTGTGGTTTTTCCGGAGAAGAGAACCACTGGATTAGTAAATGCTGGGAAATTGCTAGAGTTAGTTCCTATTAACTAATGTAGTAAACTGATTTTTACAAATGGAACACTTTTCTAAAGTTTGAGTAATTAGGTGACACTGTGACAATGGTAAATTGTCAATTTTGAAGCCCTTAAACAGGAAGTTGAACACTACATTTTCATGACAAAGAGCTTCTCCCTGCAGTGTGACTCTATCAGTGTGGTTGTACCTGCTGAGCTGGTGTGGCCAGTTACTGTGTGGGATAGTCAAGCATGTTAATGAACACAGAAAATATGACACCCCACTTCTTATGCTGTCTGACAAAGGTAAGCCAGTAAGAAAACATTCCATTGTGTAAAGTCACTGCAAGAGTCAAAGGACTGGAGGTTGTAAAAACTATGATGTAATGAGTTCCATTCTGATTGGATGCTTTATCGAAGGAGTGTGTGTGGCATGAGAAAGCTAAATGTAATATCAAAGCACATGCAGACTGTTTTTATGTTAATGTTTATTTCTTCCAAAAATTGCTAACATCATCGGATTATCATATGATAAATCTCAAGCACCTCAAGATTTGAAGAGATAGTTCACCAAAAAATTCAATAATTAAAAATGTGTAGCTTTACAGCACAATAAAATTAAATGAGCCTATTAAGCTCAAAAAAGGACAAAAGTTTCCAAAGCATCGTAAGGAAAGTGACTTATGCACTGTATTTCTGGTATAAATGTTTTAAAATGTGTGCATAATTTTACAAAATGTTATTTTGGTTGGAAACTCTGCACAGTAAAGTATTGCTGATGCTTTAGCTTTACTGACGTTGTTGTTTACTTGGTCAAGTACAAAAAAAAATATTAGGGACAATGTTGTACAAAATGCATTTTGAAATTTATATTGTTTATATTGTAAGATTCAAAGTTTGGGTCTGTGACAAGAGTCACAATATAATCTATACATAAAAGCCACTTGGAAGGTTTTAAAAACAAAAAAAAAATAGCAAGATAAAATATTTCCTGAGGCATAATTATGGCCATAGTTTTAAAACAAACCATGTATGTTAAAAGTGACGTGTGTTTTGTTGCTGCTTAGGTAATTTGGTAGTGCAGGTGCGTATGGTGAGTGGAGAGGAACAAGCATTTACAGCACACACAACATTACCCCTCCACACCTGGATCCGTCTGGATATCTTCTTTCATGTGTCAACGGTACGTAATAATTACAATGTAGGTCAAATTAATTTCCATATTTTTAGTCATGCAATACATTATTTCTTTGGCTGACAACACTACAAACATAAAAAAGTTGAAGGAAACATGATTTAGAAGTGAATTCATAAAATTGTTTTACAATTTTGTTTTTTTTAAGACAAAGCTTACGATTACAAACGTTGCATCTACAGGAAAAACCAAGGAGTCCACTCACAAATATGAGTAAGCCATCTGTATGAAAAACATATGAGTACAAATCACCAAACTATATTTACAGTAATACTTAATTTCCCACTTTCTAACAGACAAGTTTTGCATTGTAATCAGATATAAATATGTGGATGCTGTAAATAATATTCTTAAATTTATAGTTTTCATCAGCCAGTTCAATATGATGACACATCAGGATATTTTGTGCTTGGTGGATGCAGCTACATGCAGGGGATTCGTGGGTATTTGGGACCAATCAGATACTATCGTTTAGGTTCTAAAAAGGTGAGTGGGAACACATTTTTTGTAGCTATCTAATGGAGTCATTAGATGTAAATTAATTGCTCAAAATGACTGTAAGTCCCCAGTCACTATCATTAGCGCAATGCTACTCTGAACTAAAATTTTTGTTTTATTTTAAAGCTATTTAAAGCTGCTTTGGTACAATACACATTTTAAAAAGCACTGTGGAAGTAAAATAAAATTTTCTTACAATTTTTCTTAAAATGTGGGTGGAGAGTTCACATATACACAATAGTTTTGGAGAGTTTGAATTACAATTTTCATTATACAAATACAGTTTATCTTAAAATCCTGCTGTAAAACAAAAAACTTAATTTTGTGTCAGAAACCCAGGTGTATTTTTAATGCATGTTGTAACAATTAATTTAAACTGTGATGTCAATATTAGTCCCAATAATAGCAGACATTCCTGAGATATTTTGCTATAATATATTATATTTGTGTTGAAGGTGATGAACCCCATGTTCCCTGTTAGAACACTGCAAGCACTGGACAGAGTCCACAGACACTGTAATGAAATGAGTCATGTGACTAAGCTTTATCTGCTGGCTTTAAAACAGAACAGTGACAGTTCCACGGGTGAATACAGCTACTATAAACTATAACTATAAATATCAATACTGGGTTTATATTGTAAAACATGACCTGGATTGTATTTCTTAGAGACTAAGGTTCCTTGGCTTACAAGAAATATTTAATTAACGTGAATAGCAAAGCTAAGGTAATTTTTGTCTTCAGAGAATTGAATGAGAAATGAGCTTTAAACCCAGCTGTTTAAAAAACCAAAGTAAAAATAATACGAGAGTGAGGAAATAATGACTGAATGTTCATTTTGGGCAAGATGTTCTTTTAAGGAATGTGTATTTTTATTCATCAGAGGTTTGTGAGTCTTACTATGGGGATATGAAGAAGAGATTTGGCCGTAAAAAATGCAAACAGAATTGGTCTTGGGAGCAGCAGAGACGGTTCAACACCACCCTAAGGCTTCTGACGTACAACAAACACCTCATTATAGCTAACAAAGGTGTTTTGGAATGTGAAATACCTACAGCACTTGTGGTGTAATTTATGTAGGAATATGCCTGTGTTATAACTGACCTATTAGACAAAAGTTCTAAGCAGCTGTACTATATTGTAAAATATTAATGGTTTTTAACCTTACTGCATGGTAAGAATAATCCAGTTGGTGTTTTTCTTTTTCTGCAGGTCCATGGAAGAGCAAAGGACATTTGCTGGGTCTAAGCTGGTTGATTTTTCAGGATATGTTAAATACAATATCCAAAGCAGAGGAACCTGACCAGGACCAGAAGCTCATGCTCAATGTTGTAGAGTTTCTTGAGGTGTCCTCCTGCTGGGGTCACCAGCACTCCTCTCTGCTGCTTGCTACCCTCCACCTGGCTGGCCTGGGTGTCCCTGTGGACCTGGAGCAGGTGAAAACGAAACAACTCGGTTGTCACAATTTTCTATAGACAGGATGCTTCTAGTAGTAGGCCTTGCTGTGGTTTCTTCCACATGTCCAGAGAACGAAGGCATCTGCATGTAACTGTGATCATGCAGAATGGGTTTCCCCTTAGGGAACACCCCTGGTCTCACTGTGAGATGGAATAAGACAATTGTTGATGTGATTAAGTATGCAGATGCCCTGCGGAGACCAGGCTCAATGGAAGAACATGATTTTGGTACACTTCTCCAATGGAAGCAAACCTCAGGAAATTCCTGTGAGAGAGAAAGATAGAAATATGGAAGTATGCATCCTTTAGGTATATCGTGACAAACCAATCCTCTGGCTTGATTTGATTCATGCAGAATAGTTAATCTTGTACCTAAATCTCATTAGAAAATGTTTCAGATGCTGCAGATCTAAAATCGGACGCATCCTTCTTTGGAACTATGTAGAACAACTTCTTCATAGAGAACAGCTTCTCTTTGGGTCCCTTTCCCAAAAGAGACTGCACTTCTAGTTCCAACACCCAATGCTGCTTGATGTTGGACTACAGTCCAAACCACCTAAATTGAATTCTGTAGCCTTTCTGCACCAAACGCAGAAACACATTAAGACACGTGAGAAGGGATCTTCACATCTCTAAATAGTTCACTAAGAAAATCAACCTCTTGAGTCTGACCTTGGGTGTTTTGTGTATAACGTGTTCAGTATCCTGAAGCAGCTGACTGGCAGGAGAAACTTAAATTACATTTTCTACAGGTGAACTTGAAAGGGCCACTACATAGAATAACGTTTTACAGATCCGTTTTCCCTTGAGAAAGCTTTGTGTGAGAGCAGTGCTTCGAACCTCCAAGCTCGAGAGGCAACACTGTCTTTTTGCTGCTGCCTTGTTAGTGGAGCTGGCAGCTGAAGTATGGGGTTACTCCCTGGCAGCAACCCTACAGGAGTTATAGCAGTGGGAAAAAATTGGCATGATTGGTGTTTCACCTCCTGAACCCTTTCAACGATTGAATTCATGACATCGCCAAAGGGGCCAGAAGACAAAATTAGGGCCCAACCTAATCTAAATGTTTAAGGAGGCCAGCCTGGTATGCCTGCAAAATAGCCATGGAATGCAGGCATGCACCAGCCCAACCCACTGCCATATAAGCTTTCCTCATCAATGATGATTTAATATGACAGGGCTTGCTAGGGAGCATCAGGGCTTTAAAGAATGATGCAGCATTGGGTGAGAGATACGAGGCTAATGTCTCTTCAACCAATGCATCATCCCATAGCGGTCCTCTTTCTTGCCCACAATTTAATTATGCATTGTGGGGCTCGAAATATGGGATGATAATTGGCTTTTCCATATTCTTGACATCTAAATATGGAGATAGCGAAAGAAGGAAAAGCCCTCATGCAGAAGCTGTGCTTGGGACTTCAGGAAATGCTCATCTAATTTGCTCTTTTTGTGTTTCCTCCTTTAAAGGCCAATCAATATTTAACTTGGCCACTGCCCAAGTTACTACCTCCAGGAGCTCCTCATAAGCAAGAGGATAATGTGGCAAGCACCAAATTTCCCCTGCCTCAATGCTGAGAATGTTCACCTCCTTAGAGGAGGACCCTATCACTAGGGGCAAAAGAAGTCACAGCGCGGCTTCTGGATCCCCAGCAAGAGTGCTGGACCCAGCTGATAAGGGTTGAGAAAGGGCCAAAGCCATCTCAAGCTCCTCCGCCAGGTCCATCTGTAATCATCATGATCATAAACATGCTCTTAACTGTGAGGAACACAAGCCTACTTTATCAAACAGGGCCAGCCAGGAGTGTTCTTAAACAAAGCAACTCACAATGTTCAAAGCAACAAACAATGCACACAGGCAGTGTTTTTGAGCTTCACCCGTGCATGCTCCACGCACAAACAATTAACACAAGGCTTGTGTATAACTTTACCTTTAATGTGTGTGGGGCACGGAGGAACACACAACTTGAACTCTTTTTTACTCGCCATAATATAACTCTTTTTAAAACACACAAGACAGCTTCACACAGAATGCTTGCAGAAAACCTCCTTTTGTAGCTTTGGTCTGTCATCACATGCTATGTCATCAGACAGCACATGTTCTTCAGATGCTGTTACATTAAGGGCATTCCCCAGTGTTGTTATATGATGCAACATGAGATCTCTCGAAAGGGAACTGAAACACTACAGTTAGGAAGCTAAATCACAAGAACTAAAAATAAAAACCTAGACATACTGGTGCCAGATACACATGCTGTACAGTAGAACAATACTGGGTCTAGAACTGATCATTTCTCTGTCTCTCAGGGTCATGTATATAGTTTGATTGGTGGGGTTTCTGATGACCGCCTCGCTCTGATGCATTTGGGATACAAGCACATGCATGGTCTCGATGGTTTTCCCAGAGACCAGAAGGCAGCATATGGCTACTATTCCAACATAGGCAAACAGACCAGCATCGACCTTGATCAATTACATAACTCTGGGGTGAGTAAAACAGTGTTCGTTTTCACATAAATGACAACATCAAAACATTATTAACATTTTTTAAATAAATGTATACAAATCTAACATGAATTTACAGAGTTATAAAAATCTGATTTGTTATATGGATATATAAATGTGCCCTCATGAGTAAACTGTTAAAATGTACACATTTTCAGTGGTCAAAAAACAAAAGTGGGTCACTTTGCAAAAATCTGGTATCTCTTTTTTAGGGGAATGTCTTTTTTAGGGGAATGTATCTCTGGTATCTCTTTTTTTAGGGGAATGTCTGAAGAATGTCTAAATAATGTTTAAATCCTCTGGTTAAGTTGACAAATGAATGACCCTTGAATATTAAACTGAACTAAAACATAGCACTTGGAATATGATAACAATTAGTTTGAACATTTTTGTAAATGGAGGGAAAATTATTCTGGTGAAAGTAAAATAAACTATTTAATCTTGATTATGTAAAACAGACAAAATCTAGGGGAATATGCAAATGTTTATTTATTAATAAAATTGTATTTCAGATTCAGATAAAACTACTTTAACAGCGGAGCACAGCCAAAAAAATGCCCCTGAAGTGTGTTACTAAGTTTAATAAAATTAAACTTTAGTAAAAACACCAAGATACAACCAGATTTATAATCTAGTTGAAAATATTGATATCTGAATGATGGGATTATTGTGTTTAACATGTAGGTTGTAAAGTTCTTTATGAATTATGCTTCAAGCTGACTTGAAGTCAGATAATCTATTTAGATAATGTATGTATTCTCTGTAGCAAACGCTCACAGAATGTGTTCATTTAAACAATGATGAGGAGCTTCAAACCCAAACGGGTGAATCGGGTGATCTTGTGCAGTTTTTGAAACACCAGGCTGAGAGAGGAGATGTAGAGTCACAGGTACTTACCATTTTCTCCTCTTTTTCTCACTTATTGCAATTAGGTGCTTGCTCCTGCTCATATAAAAGTAGCCTCCATAATGCTGCGAGAGTTGTGGCTGATTGTCAGAATGTTGCTGTGTGGTTCTTGGTAATTGCTAAGGGGTTTCTGGGTGGATTCATACTGGCATCAAAGGAGCCAAACCACATAACTGTGCAGTGTTGTTTTGCATATTATAACAAATATCTCTGTTTTAAACTGATATTTTCGATAGAGGCATTTTATGCATTCATGCATATATAAAATTTTATTTATATAGTGCTTTCACGATTTTGCATTCCTTTTTAACTTAAAACAGCAAAGAAATAAGCTATACAAAAAACACATTTTAGAACAAACATACTAAGCCCAAATTTACTTTTTACAACATAAGGAGTGTTACATATAAAGGCACTATATGAAGAAACTAATGTATTGTGACGAGGCGCACCTGGGCAGTCAGCGTCGCCCTGGCAACGGACGCGCCGCACCTGCCCGAGCTCATCACGGGCAGACCGGGCACAGCTGCGACGCGTCACCCCGCGGCGTTAAAACGCTGCCGCCTTCCGCCAAGTCGGGAAGAAAGAGAGAGAGTCGGATGGAGAGGAAGGCGAGCAGAAAGGAACTGGAAGCGAGAGCTACAAGTGCCGCAAGCCGGAGT
>JAZGTJ010009053.1:0-19977 GCA_036877575.1 Botia almorhae | reverse complement strand
TATATATATATATATGTGTGTGTATATATACATACACTATTTTTCAACATTGTTTTAGCCTTTCTTGTACTGCATGTAGAGTCGAGTCACGTATGGCGTGTTTATGTGTGGGAGAGCGAGGGAGAGAGAGTGAAAAAGAGAACGGGAAAGAGAGAAATGGACCAGGAGCTAATTAGTTGTGCCAAGCCTGTGCACAAGTCCATCTCCATTAATAGAGAACATTAACCTGAGGGACAGTGAGTGCTCCTCAAGCCTGTTACATTTCCCAGTAACAATTGTGACTCTGCCGCTCAAACACTGTCCTGATGTGCTGACGCTAAAAGCATGCTCTAACTGTGAGGAAGATGGCAAAAAAACAAACATGACAAATGCAGGAGAAACCACTCATGCTTACTGCTCTCTTAATGCGATGCGATTTAACCAGCTGAAACCAATCAGCTGATGCGATAAAAATAATGTGGCTAAATGGTATTTTATAAGAAAAACACAACTGCTGATGTAAGGCGGGATTTTAAATATTGCATACATGTAAGGTTCCATTACAAAGATGCTACATGTTGATTCTAAAAAAAAAATAAAACATTTGTTAACATTAGTTTACTACTTTAGTTAACATAGACTAATGAACTAATAGAATGTATACAGCATTTATTAATATAGTGAATGTTATCTGCAATATCAGCATTTCCTAACACATGTTATATCAACAATTATATTTAGTTTTAATTAATGATAATACATAGTAAAAATTTGTTGTAAAGTGTTATCAAATATTTTTTCTACAGGTTGATTCATAATTTTTAATACAACTGGCCAGATATATAGTACACAAATCATATGGACTACTTTTATGATACTTTGGGAGAACAGTTTTTTTTATAAGAGAGGCTTTTTGTTTGGAAGTACATGGAAAAAAGTGCAGCTGGAACTTGGTGTGCTAAACCCAATGCCTCTTTTTTAAAACTCATTATTAACATGTAATGTGTTGTATAAATGTAATCTGAGTCATACTTGATAGCAGCGCTGAGCAGGAAGTTGAGCTGGGGCATTACAAGCGTATCAGGAGAGGCCAAGTAACGGTCAAACTGGACCTGTTAGCAAAACAGAGACAAATAACACACCAATAAAGAAACAAAACAAGAAAGCAGCAAAAACTAGAGGTGATAAACAGACAGCGAGAGAAACACGCCTCACCATAGCTGTTTTTAAGGATGTGCTGTCCATACCGGGGAGGTTGGCCAAAGGCCCCTGAAAGAAAAAGAATGTGAAGGATACATCACCACTTTCCCTCAGGCCACAAAAACAAGAGCTGTGAATTTAGACAGCCTTCAGCGCCAATGTATCACATAAAGTCTAGAAAGACTAAGAGCTGTTGGAGAACAGAAGGAAAAAGTGTGATTTTGTGTGTAAACTAAATTCGTAGCTGGCCTGTGACACTGTTGAGAGCCATCGAGAGATTACAAAACATTTAAAAAAAGAAACCTTGCCAAGAGAAGATCAGAAGAAAACTGTCATTCGACAATTTGTTCTAGCAGGCCACAGGCATGTTCTATCCAAAAGCAGATGCAATTGCTTGGCCAGGACAGCAGCTGACCTGAAAATAAAAGGGTCATAGATGTTTGCGCTAATGCCTAGCACCCCTTGTGGCAACAGCGAGATGATGTAGGGATGCTACTACTGATCGGCCGTAAATTAGTGTCGGCCGATAATCACATTCTATGAATCAATCGATACTTACTACATTTGGCTGATGTTACGAATTGATCACAATTTCATGATGTAAAACACGTGCCAATGTATGTGAAGCTTTAGCTCTGCCGCAAAGTCATCTCAGTATGTTCAGTTTGATAGTCTGGCTTCATTAAGCATCCTAATATGGACAATGTTTTGCATAAGCCCCGATTTAAACGCATATTTAGTTGCCCATTGTAGAATTAATATTTGTACTTATTTAATTCTTTATTAAAAAATATATAATTACTGTAAAAGACAACATCTGTGATATTACTTTATCTAAAAAAAGTGATTTGTAAGATTATGCTTTTTTACACCAAAAAGAAGACGCAGTGTGTGACTTCTGAATCAAAAGAAGCTTATGGATGGAGAATGTAGCACACTCGTGCAAAAGATGTGGAGCATGAATGCAGAAAAACATTACTAATAATTCCATGTCGTCTTTACAATTCAACGATTTGTTGATTCACTCACTACCCATCTTTAGCGTAAAAAAAGTCAGACTGTAAGTGTTACCGCCCAGCTATATGTTTTCAAACCCTTGCAAATGCATTGCTGTCTGCGCACAGTCTAAGTGGACTGAAATCTAGTTTTATGTAGACCTCAGTGGATTTAACAAAAATTAAGTCACTACATGTGGCAGGGTGGAACACATTACATTCTACACCTACTGACACCCCTTAACCGTGGTAAAACCACAGTAAGATTTTAATGAACAACAGAGCACAAAGACTCATTTTGAGTGTGAAAATCAACAGGAACGTGTCTAGTGGTGCTTCATGCATACAAATCATGAAGGGCCATAATGTTTTTTCAAATTGTGCCATGAAAATGAGACACAAAGTTGGCTTTTGAGGGCCAGATTCATTAATCATGTCTGTTGTGGGCAGCAGGAGCCATATAAAGCTGAGACAGGCCGTAATTACCAGCACAAGTTGACAGTGTGGACATTGATGCAGTAGGCGAGACAGTTGTGTCCTGTGCTTGTGGACAGCAGGTGCCCAAAGATGCTGAGTCACACGCCAGCCTTTTACGGGGGTGTGTGATGAGGACAGGCGTGGAAATGCCCGGACTGCGCTGCTGTGCCAAGACCCACACACACTTATTTTCTATGCTTTTTCTTTCTCGCCTGTCTTCTGCAATATAACACCCTGTTTAAATGTCCTCACATATTCGCAAAAGTCACTAAGTTTCTTCTGAGTTCTTGACCTGACAATTACTGAGCTAAACTCACAAGATCATGACTGTTGGAACTGAAAGAGTCTAAGAATAAAAATTTAAACAGTTCAATCAAAAATTACTATTGAAAAATTAATTCTGTCATTTACCTGTAGGACTTTCTTTCTTCCAGGGAATACAGAAAGAAAGATTTTGATTAATGTCGACGCTGCTCTTTCTTCTTTAAAAAGAGTCATTGACTAAAAAAATATTTTTCCAATTGAATCTCATATAATTTAGACATGCCACATTAAAACGCTGTGCCAGGTTTAACATATGATGTTAACTAAACGGGGCCGTAAATAAAATTGTCTTTTTAAAAAAGTCCCTATTATAGACTCTGGACATTATGCAAAATGTTTTTAAGTCCTATGGAATAACATGCTGTATTGCATGCTATGAGAATATGTACTGCACTTGAAGTTGTACTTCTTGAGCACTTATATGTGTAATACATTCTGGACATACTACACTCATCATTACTGAATCTGCATCTTACAGAGTAGCAAACAGTAACAAAACCCAGGAGATTTTAAGTTCTCTAAACCTCAGAGCTTTGCAAAGCCAAGTCACTAATAAAAATAACACATTTGTTTAAAAAATAATTTGCCCTGTCAATCTAAATGTGAGAGCTTCCGTATATGTGCAACAGATGTATAAAGGTAATTGTGTTTACAGCATAAACTCTATTTTGTGTCCTTTCAATCTCAGCCCATTTCCTGCCGTGTGATGAAGCTGAGTGAAAAACCACGCTCTGCGATTTTATTCATGAGCCTCTAACAGTGGTGTAACCATGGTAATAAGGACTAAAGAGAAACCATATTAACAACAGATAGTATTCCTCTAAAATGAAAAAGATAATAAGGAAATAATGTTTGCTGTTAGTGTGTGTGTGTGTTGGGAGCTACAAGTAAAAGGATGGCTGCAAATGATACTGTGCAAAACTAAGTAAACAGAAGTAAAAACTTGAAAAATATGTTAAAAGTTTGTAATTAAAGCAATGCATCAGTTCACTTTATATCTTAACTACTTTAATCATGGTAAATACATTGTAATACACTTTTCCCTTGTTTTTTTAAGACCTACTGGTAAATGTTAGTCACTGATTTCTGTGGTTTTGTGGGATATTTTATGATGTTTTTTTTAGGGGTCAAGAAACCGTTAGATTTCTTCTTCTTCCGCTCTTGAAGTCTATGGCAGCCCATAGAACCATACATAGGAAAGTTATGAAATTTGGCACACTGACAGAGGACAGTATGAACATTAACCACACCAATTGGTGTCCCTAAATCAATCCCTCTAGCGCCACCAACGGTCCAAACTTTGACTTACGTTTGTGCTCATAACTTTGAACTTTGAACTGAATTTTTTTTCTCAGAAAATCCCTACTTTTTCAAACACCTCCTAGTGCGTTTGTATGATTTGCACCAAATTTGATATGCATCATCAACAGACACCCATGACAAAAACTTCCTAGAAGATTTTTGATTGGCCAATCTATTCTCATACTCATTCTCAATTTTGTCGTAACATGTATTATTTAACAAACGCAATTGCGTATCATTACAAAACTTTATATAGTTAATTATCACCATATTCTGAGGTGACCTGTAAAATTTGGGGCCACCTAGTGGTCAAAATATGTAGGACAATTTATGAAAATGCTTATAACAAGGGATTGCAATAACATATTGTTATGCAACTTCTATCTTTAGATTCTTTGGCTCATGCCAAGTTATACAACACCTTATTTGTCATATTCAAGGCTACTTCCTGTTGGTCATTTAAACATTTTTGTGAAACCTGCTTTTTAGAACTCCTACTGCGTTTGTCCGATTTGCACTAAATTTGGTATGCATCATCTACAGTTTTACCCATGTTTCTTAAATAATTTTTTCTAATATTATTCTCCTTAATCTCATTTCTCAAGAATGAAATGCTTCCCATAGGGCCACTCATGGGCTTAACACCGTCATTGCTACTTGCAGCTATATTTTTTTCTTTTTACAATTTTTTGGCATTTACATTACATTTAGGCATTTGGCAGACGCTTTTATCCAAAGCGACTTACATTGCATTATTGAGACTTACATTGCAATATTGATTGCACATACATGGAGTATGTGCAATCCCTGGGATCGAACCCACGACCTTGGCGTTGTTAACGCCATGCTCTAACCACTAAGCTACAGAAAAGCTGGCACATTTGTACATGGGATTAACATAAAACTAAAAGTACACACTGCCAAACAACTAGCAATAATGATTAAGAACTCTTCACCAATTAATATAGTTTATTAGCCAAACTGTAGGCTGCATACTGTTGCCAACATTAATATGATTAACTTAAAATAGAACTTAATTAAAGAGGCGTAACTTTTTGTTATATAATACTTATTAGTTCCTGTTCCTTTAGTAGGAAGTTCCTATATTCTCAATCAAACACTTGAGCTCTATTAGAACTGATAACCAACAGAACGTCAGAAATAATAATCAGTAAACATCCCTGTGAGAATAATTTCTCTAAAAGTTTTATTTTACTTTATTCTGGGGTGTATGAAGCTGTGTATGATTGACACATTTCCTGTTATGCTGGGACAGTTCTGCAGGTTTGGAGTAGGGTTTCGTTCTGCTGTTTGCAGCCAGTTCCTGTTATTTTTACACACTAATCCAGGAAAGGCTGTTCTGTATTCGAATCCTGTGTTTTGTGGTGAAAGCGAGAGAGCAGAAGGGTTTGTAGATGAGGTCTCACCTGCTCTGTGGTGTGTTGCTGAACGCTGCTGTAGATGTGACTCAGTGCAGCTCTGGTCAGAACGTATGAAGCCTGCTCATTGATCAAAGTGTCCAAATGAGCCTCAATCTACAGGATGTGCACAAGAAAAACACATATGAAGAGCTTAGGGTATAATTAAAGGCTACATTTTCAATAAATTATATCTACAGAACATGAAGCAAGAGTAAATATAACAACTAAAGCTTAAATGACCTAGTAAGCAGTAAGCAGCTCACTATCAGAGCTCTAACAACCACCCGCCTCAACCTCAGCTCCACTTGTCTAGATCTGTTACATTGCAGCAGTATCACTTGCATGCTCACTGCAGCATGTGTGTTATTAACAGAAACAAGTATTTATTATTGCTCTGCAACAGCAGCAGTAAGCAGATCTAGTTCCGCCAAGACCAAACACACGACACGTCATAACCATTAACATGCTCAAACTTAACCCGACGGCTGTCATGGCTGAAGTGTATGATTTGTCTAATAAATTCCTAGAAAGAATTTGTAAATGTATTTTAATATTCTAATTAGTAAACTGATTTTAATATTCCAAAATAAAAATATTTGCTAATAACGATTTGCATGCTATGACAGACTTTTTCCATTCTTACTATTGTGATGACATTTTACTATACACAACTGGCCTGCAACCACCAGATAGCACGAGAGGAATTTCCTTGTTTGTTTACTTTTCTAAAATTAGCCATGCAAAGTCAGTTTTTATAGCAATGGGCTTCTGCTGAATATTGTCAACACACTTTCCTTTAATTTTACTGTTGTGGAAAAACACCTGCTTGTTATTTTGTCTGGCACATTACTAAACGCAGAGGGTTATTCCCTTATTTTCCCTTCAAACAGAAAAGATACAAATGTGAACCTTAAATGTTGTCTTTAAACCTTGTGCATATTTTAAAGCCCTTACACTTGACTCTTATGGAAATGCTGACCTCACTAGAAATACAGGGCTGGTCACGTACAGTCACCAGTTAATCTCACCCTCAGAATTTAGCAAGTGAATTTGAATTTTAGCACACCTGAAACTCCAGCATTTCCAAGCGTTTGTCTGTGAACTCAAAGAGAGCCAGAGTTGTCTTCATCATGTAGAGGGAATTCACCATGTATGTGGCCATGTCCGCTGTGCCCAGATTACTGGCTGATACTGTACAGAGCTGCAGCAAGGGGTCCAGGATACAGGACAACACCTAAGCACAGGATCAATGGATAACAGCAGAAACAGAAAAAAATAATGACCCCAGTTTGACATTAATAGTGCTGATATGCACATGCATGCATATAAACACGCATATTAAAACAATATTTTCAAGTTACACTGGGCATTTTAAAATTATTTCTTGAATCTGGGTAATGTTCGGATAATGTGTTTGGATTGTTAAAGGTTAACCATGAAGGATTTTCCAAAGAAATTCAGTATAGACTAATACAAAAATCTCTCAGTCATTATTTATGATCCACTTGAAGTTTATTGTGGTGTTTGTGTCTACAGAAACACTGTCCTCTGCCTGTATTTTCCTACATGGCGGGGATATGCGCTTTTTGGTGGTGTTATAGCCAAGAGGGGCCAAATTTAAATGTTGAGTTTACAAGCAGTAACAGAAAATCCTGCATAGTGCACATTTTATATACTTATTTAAATGCTTAATAAGTAGTAGTATATTAGTAATATATTGGTAGTAGTAAATTAAAATTTTAATATTATTTTAATATTATTTAAATTTTATATATTATAAAATAATATTGCACCCATGCTAAAAATAAACAACATTGTAACTATTGCTTTACATGACGAATATCACCCACAGAAGCCAACTATTACCATTAGTTTACATGTCAGGGACTGTACTGTGTAGTGAAAATTTAACAGACTTTTAATATTTTAAAAACTTTTATTGTGTAGTAGACTAAGCAATATGGAACATTATGCCTAACAAAGCCCCATTAGCTGTCACTAAATATTTACTAAACAACACAACCTCCTATATAGTTTTAAATGACTAACAGCCATGTTCTATCCACTAATAAAGTGAAAACACTTTGAATTGTGCTATAACACATGAAATGAAACCAGTCACCTGTGCAAAGTCCGCCTGACGGGCGTCAAGAGGCAGAACAGAGGAATCATGGGAAGCTAAAACTTCTCTGAGGAGTGACAGAGTCTGTGTGAGGGAGGCAGTGGGGCCCAGATCAGGAGGAGGGAGCTCAACCTGCACCAAGCAAAGCAAAAATGTCTCTAGTGTCTATGGTTAAAAGATGGGCTAAAATTTTGGTTAAAATGCATGTGCCAAGCCTTTACAAACAATTCTTTGCATTTAACTAATATTTAGTTTAACAAGTGTTCCTCTAATGTTACGTATTTGAAAAACAGGCCATTTAATTTTTAGCAACAGTTCTATTGACTGTTTATAACTTTAAAAATGAGATTAATCATTGATTAATCCTAGAAATTTGTTCAACCAAAGAAATAATGATAGCTAAACTAAGGATTATCTGATGACTGTTATTGATTTATGAGATTGTAAAAAGTACAGCTAAAAGTTCTATATAAGACTTTTATTTCTATTTTATCCATGAAAATGGATAACACTGACAGTCAGATGCTTTTTCTAAAATAAATGAATACATTCAAACATAAATAAAAGAACAAAAATGAGCCTTACACTGAACCTAAAGGATCTATAGGATTCAGCTTCTACATTAAAGAGCAGTGTTTACCCTTCTCTCAAGACCTTCACAATCAAACTGAATGTGTATAACAGAGACACTGAAGGCTAACTAATAAAGGCCCTGCTACCCAACACTACCTGAAGCGCTGCCATCTCTAATAGGGTTTATTAGCTCTGGCTTGCGTTCCTGCCACCGAATAGTGTTAGTGAGCGATACGTAACGTCCTAAGCCTGAGGTGGTTTGATTAGAGCACTGCTAAGACGATAATTCTCTCTCAAGTGTGAAGTGGAGGCCATCTTGTTTTGACTATTGATCCACTTGTCGATAAAGGTTTTTTTAGTAGCTAGTACGTGTCTGGGGATATTTTGAGGGTAATTTAAAATCTCTGCTGCATGAATGCTGTTTTTCAGCCTGGTGGAGAAACTCAAGCAAACTAATAGGTGATGAGTTACCGTTATGTTTACAAGGAACTTTTAGATCTCTTCACTACAAGAAAGATGAACAATACATCTTGCAAAGCAGTTTTATACAGGTTTGGTCCTGCCTAACTTAGCTGAGCTGTTTTTTACATAGTTTTTTCAATAACAAGCCACTTTTTGCTAACAAGCAGCTATGTAATGCGGCTAAACGCATCATCGTTGTTTTTAATGTTGCGTTGCATGGTATACAGTTATAATCAAACAGTCTCCCAAGCTAACCTCTCTGCCTCACATGTACTGTTGGAAAGTCTGATTCATTTTTGTGAATTGGTTTGTCCTAAATGGGCCTCTAGCTCTTATGTAGAATTGAAAAGTCTGACTCATTCTTGTAAATTAGTTGGTCTTAAACAGTCCTTTGAAAAGTATGGAGACACACAGGCAAATCAATTCATTATAAATGGTTCTCTTAAATATAGCGTTGGATAGTTTGATTTATTCTAACAACGACCCTCTTTCTTACATATACCTTCAAAAAGTCCACTATTGTCCACTTTTTTACATGTAGTGTTTGAACGGCAGATTTGTTCTAGTTACTCAGTTGATTTAGATGGTTCACTTAATGAACAAATTTAAAAAGAAATTGGAATCTATGACTGTACAAATCTTGTATATTGTGGATTTTGTTGGCTCTTATGACAATTCAGTTGTGATGTTCCTCATTTGCAAGTTGCTTTCCATAAACACATCTGATAAATAAAAACATGTAAATGCAGATATTTTGTTAGTAGTAGCTTGTAGATTACCTAACTAAATTATGAGTAACACGTAGCTTGACAAAGTGACACTTAGCTTCTCAAACATAGACAGGCAATCTGGTTGGCTAAAACATCTGAATGCTCCTATTGTGATAACAGCATGTTTTTTTACTTGTTTTATACAGCTGATTGACAACCGAGACGCATGCTACCGGTGGCATGCGGAAGTTAAATATTTGCACACAAATTTGAGCAAAGAGAGGAAAACATTATAACTGTGAAGCTGTTTATTTTAGAAATGCTGAAGTGAGGATCCAAAATGAACACCCGTCATGCACCAAATGAGAGTAAAAATAAACTTTGGTGAATAAATAAAACATGATTTAAGATTAAATGCATGAACTTATGCTTATATAAGTGAAGTGCATCCTTCAAATTAAAGTCAAACAAAAACACATCTGTTGTGACTAACAATATCAGCTCAGTGGAAAATTAGCCACAAACTTGGCTACTTGGTGGACGCTATATACAATGATACAAATTTATCATATCAAATAATTATAAGGTGTGCAGGTACTCACTTTATCCATCAGCCGACTGGCATGAAGACTTAGACTGTTGAAGAACATCTTCTTACTGAGCACATGCATCTCATCCATAGTCATCAACAGAGAGGAAACACTGGTACCCATGATGCCACTGTAGGAACGACAGACAGATCCATTCAGAAGAGAGAAGCAGCAGGTTAAAGGTCATATGCAAAACTAAGTTGACAATGTGTTACGTTCTGGTATAGTTATTTCAAGCAAAGACCAACATCATGAAAATAACTGATGAACCTGTGGTAAAATAAGTTTATCCTTCTTTCAGACCATAAATATGAGAAACCCTGGTTACCTGATGGTGTGATGGTAAAACTTGAGCAGGTTGGAGAGTTTATATAGCAGAACTGCACCTGGTTCAGCGACAATGACCTGCTCTATACGAACCTAACAGAGGACACAATAAATCCACAAAAAATCCACAAAAATCCTTCAGCAATATGAACTGGCTTGCTAAGAAAGATCCATTATGAGTCTGTGTGTTGAATTTTTTATTTCTTGGCTTTTACTTTAATTGACGGGGACAGATTTTATTGATCTGACTTTTTGTTTTTGACCTTTACTTTGACAGACTGAGTTTGTCATTCTCCATAGTTTCTGTTGACATTTTCATTTTTTTGATAGATGCACAGTATGTCACTGCACTTCATCTGTATGTAGATTTCATCACTTCTATCACTATTAGCAATATTTAATGTTAGAATTTATCTAAAAGTAAAAGAAATAGAACAGACACATTATTTATACAAATTATTTATTTGTTAAAGTGATGGAAAGCATTCTGTTTTATCTCTATAGTGCTTGTTTCTCTGTACATTGTAGCAGCTTTACAGAAATAGAAATAATTTAGTACAAAAAATGATGATATTTTTCCCATTGAGCTAACTAAAGGCAACTGGGGCAAGAAGCAAAAATGACCTAGGTTATTTTTTACAAATTCATTTGTATAGAGTACATGTATATCTATACCCACAGAACATAAAGAAAAAAGGTTTCAATCAATATTTCCCCAATATTTTCCCAGTGACTGAGCAAACCAGTGTGACTGTGGCAAGGAACCAAAACTCCAAAAGTTGAAGTTGTGGAGAAAGAACCAAGATTCAACTGGGGGCCAGTTCTCCTCTTGCTACTCTTTGTAACATTGTATCTTAGCTAATTTTATTGAGAAAGTGTAATGTTGGTAATACTGTTGCAACTTGGTTAATAGTTAACTAAACTATCGATACAGTCCATATTATGTTGTCTACTGTGACAAATGAGAGGGGTGTGTCCTGTGTTTTCTGTATAGTGATTACTAAAATCTAAGTATAGATGTTGTTGTAGCACATGGGTGCTTGTTTAATTATTCGTCAACATTATTAATTTCATTAAATAATGGAATGTTTTCGGTTACACTGTTCTTACTAAGCAGTTAATCAGCAAAACAATGTTTCTGTGTTGGCAAAAGTACTGGTAAAAATATCCTCGCAAGACAAACTAACAACTGACAACTGCTCAAAGAGCTGAATGTGCAACTAATATAAATATGAATATGGCATCTTTAATTTGAGAGGCTGTTGATCTCACCTTGACCGGTCTACAAACTCCTTCAGTGATGTGGCCGACAACTTCCTGCATGTTCTCTTCAACCCCTGTACAAACACAACAGGACACTTTAGCTACAACCTAACCATGCACAGAGAGTCAGGAATAACCTTCAGTTTCTCAACCTTTGGTACAATTTGTGCTAGTCGGGTGGGACGGTCTGTACCTTGCACAGTAACCTGTTTGAGCAGAGCTTCCAAATGTTCCTTCTCTGAGGCTGTGGATTGATGGAGCCAGGCCAACATGTCTCCAACATACCTGGTGGGATGAATTAAGATACAAACAGACATTTTAGGTATGCACAGAGAAAAAATACAGAGATTCAATTCAATTCAAACCCACTTTAAACATGAATTTATTTTTTGAGAAAATGTGTAGAGTTCTTTCTGAATTTTTAAAAACTCATAAAAGTTTTGTTAATTTTTGTATTTTTAATGCTTTTGCTAAGGTGTTGCTATGATACTGCTAGTTGTTAAGATGTTCTGGTTGGTTACTAGGGCACTGCTAGTTGGTTACTAGTCTTGTTCTATCTGAATACTAGGGTATTACTAGGCTGGATTATGTCTGATCGCTAACTAGCAAATGGTAAACACAAGTAATACACGTCAACATACTGCATAATAACATTATATTAACATTAATAAGTTAACATTTGTGTCTAAAGCACAAAGGGTATGAGACAAATTATGTGCCAAAGTTTAATGCTTAATATTAGTGGTTTCAGAGCATCAACAATAGAAATAATGATGCTTGCCTCAGCAAACATAACTAATAAACGGGTGGGAGCCGGACAGCCAAATAATTACTCAGAACGTTGCATCTATATATTAATAACTGTAGTTACATCTGGTTAAGTTATTGATTTTCTAAGACTATCGCACAGTGGGCTATCATTACGTCGGCTCCATATCCCACACTGAGTCTGCGGGGGTGAAGAACCATTCTGAGAACAAACCGCTTCCCACTTTTATTGATGTTCCTGGTTCCTGACTGAAAGAGAGGAGGAGGCTGTTCGAATGCCTGACAGGGGTGCCGGCCTGAAGCGTGCCCTACGATCCATAGATTTCAACAGCCCAACCTTTCTCTGACCCCGTGCTAAGTATTTCTCTGAAAGAAGAGGCACTTCGCTAGAAGAATCAGGTTGGGTTTAATATGCTTAGAGGCTGAATTGGATTTGCAGCTTTGGTAGACGTGACAACGGCACACAAAGCACATAAGAGCCTGCGGTTCTATGTGTGACAACGTTAATCAGCGATGGAGAGGCTTTTAGCGGTTAACCACAGTGTGACCCTAAAACCCCCAATTACAGATGTCGCGAAGTGATTATTTTTAGCATGACAGTGATATGTCATCCATTGTGTTTCCTACACACTTTTAAATGGAATGATTGGGTGGAGTGTGCGCGTGGTGGACCATACCTCATCGGATCATGAGAGTGCATCTCAATGGGTCTCGGGGTGCCGCCTGGGCCACCACGGGTCAGGGCATCGATGAACCCACGAACCACTGCAGAGCGTCGCGCTGTTCCGAATTCATCCAGTGTGTACCTGAAAAGTTATAGGAAAAGCAAGAATTAATGGAAGGAGAGACAGTGAGGCAGGGGAATTTTAAAGAATTGATTGATTCTCATTCTAATTTCAACAGTACTCAACAACAGTTTCCTCAAAGATTCAGAGTCAAAACAGTGACATTTTACAGTGTCCATTAATGACAATATCATTGATCTCAATCAATTAGTTGGAATACGTTGCTATGTAATATGTAATATTGCGTGGATGTTTTAGCTCCTGCTCTCCCTTTAATCAAAACTTTAATCTTCTATCAGACAATGGCCTACCAATCATTGAAAAAGCATGACCATCAAGAGTCTGCAAAAATGCATATTATACGTCATCTAGTAGGATTGACTGATATCATAGCAATTGTTAATCACACACACCAAACAAACCAAGTTCTGTCCACAAATGTACACACAAAGAGCTTTAGCCTAAAAGCACAATAAAATATGACACACAAAATATGACACAGAAATAACCCCCAGTTTTCCAACCCTACTGACAGACACAAAAACATAAAAAGTAGAAAACAAGATTAAGTGCCCTGTCACAAAATAACACAATCGCTGCCAGACCTTCAGAACAGTCTCTGAAATCAGCAGGAGAATAATACTTTAGCTTAGAGAGACCCAGGGTCACACACACAGACACAAAACAATGGAGGCCCCCCTTCGTAGTTAGGAAACATGGCTGTGTTTTGATCTACAGGCTGAGAACAACTCTGTGCAGACTAAACAGTACCAACCACAGCAGCCATAGAAAAAGGAGGACAGGAGGGATGGAGAAGTTTGGCACAGATTCCAGGAACCCTGGGGGCCCTGTCCCCTGCTCTCTCTCTCCACTGGCCTTGGACTTCCACAGATAAAATCACCTCATGTTGAGTGGTAAGAGCAGAGCGAGAGAGTGAGAGACAGACAGAACAAAATATAGAAAGATAAAAATAACGAGAAAGAGAGACAGAGAAAGAGTACGAAAAAGAGACAGAGTGAGAGTAAGAGAGAGTTGTAGTACTTTGGTAAACTGTACTGTCTAGGAAAATATCAACTATTACTTTAGGAAAGACAGAAAACAATCAGTGTGAATGTTCTGCTGAACACACCGCTGTTTCCACGACCCAAAGATTGCAGGGGAGGATGTAAATGGGAATATTTTATCGATTTGGGCATTTGGCATTGCTGTACAGTGAGTGATGTTTTCACAGACGGTCTGGGGAGGAAGCGATTAAAATAACAGATAACCTCTCTATTTAAAGACACTGAGCAAGTTTTATCTTATTACAGATACATGACACCATAAGTAAACTAGATGTTTATATTTTTGGAAAAAATTGAGAGTGACGCTAGCTCATGCAAAAATCACCACTGTGATGCTAAGATGGAGAGACTCGGCTGGTTGCCTAGTAGTTGCTTAGACCCAAGTCAACAGAGACCACCCAAATGTCTATGATATTCTTGTACCTGGATGTGTCTCCTGCAATGTAAGTCTGGGGAATTTTGTATTGCAACAAAGTAAAATAAATCACAACAAAGTGTCACAATTTGAGGTATTGTTCATGTCTGAAGAACAGATGATGCAGAATGAGCAACACGCTGATGTTTAAAATGAATGATTAGAGATTTAAACAAACCTTAAATATGACCAATAGTAAAAGTTTGCTTGTCTCAGTTTTAAATGTTTGAATAACGTTGTTTTCCTTTCGCAAAACGCATTGTGTAACTTATACCGATGAATTCAAAACACTCTTACACGGATCATTTCAAAACACACTAGAGTTTATTTACACTCAAAGTAGACGTCACTTCATTCAACCTCTCTCCACGCAAACAAGGTTGTTATTGTATTGTATTTATGTTGCTCATTCACGGAACAACATTAATCAATCTTAACAGTTGTTTTCCCCTGCGGATGTCTGACAATTCATAAAGTGCTGACGGTCAGGAAACCATATGGACGTAAGAGACACCTTGAGGTGAATAAGAGGAACTGCAGTCTGATTCCTGCTACTATATTGAAAACAAAGTTAAGCTTTTAAGCTACAAATAATGGGGTAGCTTTAAGAAGTGATTGGGGCACTAAGAATGTTTGGGACTGTATCTTCCTTATAGGCAGCAAAAGATTGCAGCTTTTTTGTAAACCTTAGAGAGCTGCCCACCAATACAACATAGGTTTTAAACAGTAAGCAGCATAAGCTTCCGTCTCTTTTTTGGCCAATATCTAAAATTGTAGGGCTGCACAACATATTAAAATTGTCAAAATATCAGGAATGTGCATAACACAAAGGTTGGTAATTACTGACAGATTTTAATAATTCTAAAGTTCTGTACAGTCAGTTTTAGGTCAATGTAAATAATAGAAGTGTTGCAGTGATGCTTTCTTTTCCCAGAAGGAATGTTAAACATGTTTGTTAGTAAGATAATGGTTTAGTTTTTAAATATATTTTATTATAATTTAAACAGATTTTTTGAAAGTAAATTCAAAGCAGTATTTATGGCAAACCACATCACCATGTACTGAGTTATTTAGAAAGTTATTGCAAACTGCATTTCCCCGCAATATTGTGCAGCACTATAAAACAGAATCACATGCGTGTATCGTTTGTAAGTACTCACACAATTTTGCAACAAAAATTGATCCAACCTTGTTGAAAATCAGCTTAAAGACATAAGGTGGTTCATAAGTGTTGAACGCATCTGTGCACTGTCAAATGAAGTGTCAAATGACCAAAAAGAATTGTGCATTTGACAGTGCATGAGGCGTAACAACATGCACACATACATATACACAAAATCCTTTTTAAAAGTAGCTGTCCGTGTAGCCATTGGACAGCTCGGCAGCTCGGCAGGATTTGGACCAGAGCTGATGTGTATGTGAGGTGAGAACGTGTGAGGGACAGAACTTACTTATAAAGAACAGGACGCTCCTGGAGGGCTTCCATAGCCTGACTCAGCACTGGTGGAATATCACATGTTTCCTGAGTCAACCCTCTGCACTCGTCTACAGACACACAGAGAAAGTAGAACAGAGCAAAAACATACAAAATATACAGTTTTAAAGGAATAGTTTATTATTAACTAACCCGTATGTTATTCCGACTCACGACTTACTTTTTTAAAGCAATACTAAACTATTTTCTATTTATTTATATAATAAAAATGAGATAGGAGGGCAGCTGTCAAGCTCCAAACATACCATAAATGTATCAGAGTTCATATGACTCACGCACTATATTTCAAGTTTAACTTTGAGGAACAAACCAAAGTTACAGTCGTTATTTACTCAAAACTGCCATACTGCAGCTCTCTGTAACAAATGCGCAGATTTTTTAATTTGAATTTGATCTTTTCAATTATTTAGTTTACCCAGCTCGCTAAATTGTTGATGAATCAAAATGATTCCGTGTAACTCGCTGACTCAATAGTCCAGTCGCAGATGTTAACAGCCAATCAGAGGGGAAGATTACCAGTGGACAACAATATAAACTTCAGTCTGTTCCTCACACAAAGCTATCATAAGACTTGAAATTTGGCAGACAATAACCTCTTTTACTGTGTTTTTTAGCAGAATTGGCTTACTTTTAAACTGTTGCCATGGAATCTTATTTTCAACAGGTTTAAGGTTTGACATTGCAAGATTTTTATATGGCTGAAATGGTAGTATTGAAATAATTTACTCTGTGTACTACTACACAGCGATTTTCAAATTGTGTGTAATGCATGGCAATGGCTGTAAATATGTATTATATATTTTAGGTATAGGTGGGGCATATTCTGAGTTTAAATTTGTATACTATAGTCACTGAGTTCCATTCTTAGATGGATTGTTTCTTTAAAGCAATAGAACGTATGTAAAAGAGATGTTGCATAAGTCAAATGTTCCACATTCTTTGACAGCAGCAGATTTGCTTATATTTCACAAACCTCTCACCTCTGCTGTGTGTGTGTGTGTGTGTGTGTGTGTGTGTGTGGTCCAGAGCATGCACTTACTCTGAGCCCAGCGATATAACTGCTCGTATGCTGTCTCCTGTAACACAGCCATCTGCTCCATGATCTCCAGCCTAGAGTTAAACATACCAGATATCATCCATTTACATTTACATTTAGGCATTTGGCAGACGCTTTTATCCAAAGCGACTTACATTGCATTATACTACACATTGATCACTATACATTGAGTATGTGCAATCCCTGGGATCAAACCCATGACCTTTGCGTTGTTAACGCCATGCTCTAACCACTGAGCTAAAGGAATGCTCTGTGGATAGTTTATCTCTATCCACAGAGATTAACATGCTAGTTCAAACAGCCAACACTGAACCATACTGTAACCCACACAAACTCTCTCACCCTGCTGTTTGCTGGTTGGTTCTTAGTAGGATCTTCACATCTTCATGGATGTTTTTTACACGGTTCAGGGCTTTGAAGAAATCCTGTAACATTAAAATAAATTTTATTATAAGACATACTGACCTGCTCTGTAGTTCAATACTAACTTGACCAGCCTAAGGCATTTCACACATATTACATATCTAATTGTTTTTACATGTACGTTAAAAACTTCCCAAACGGATGTTACAGAATGGAAGAATTTGGTCAGATTTGCCTGCAACAGCTGGCCAGAAATAGGGTTATCAATAGAAGAACATCAACATTCTCAAAGACCAATAATTCTCCAAATTGTGGGGATTACTCATCTTTGAAAAATGAGTTGAGAAATGTCTCTGGACATTTTTGCTGTCATTTTTTTAGGGAAATGGAAAAGTAAAATAAAAATAAATATTTTAAATTTGTATTTTTTTAAACCACTTTATCACTCAAAAATTCATAATACTTGTAAAAAAAAAAGTTGTACCTGGAAATATGTTTGCAAAATTCAATCTATTATTTATGTACACTCATGCGTATTCAGGACACAAAAAAATTAATTATTCCAACGCAAGATAATTTCATACAAAAGATAAAAAACATTTTAACTTTGTTTTAAACAATTTAAGAAATATATATATTTTATTATTTCAGACATTATTTGGCATTGACCCCATTTATAATAATTTATGATGAAAGTCAATGAAAAGATTCTATGTAATATTATTGTAGGATGTAAATGTTTCGTGACCTCAGTGATGGGGCCGTCTCGTGTAGAGCGGAACATGCTCATCTCAGCAAAGGACAGCTGGAACTTTGACAGGAAAGCTTCGGCCACCTGAGCTCGAACCTCCAACCGATGACTAGAAGGAGAAAAAGAAATACAGTTATATAACAAAACAGCTTTGTATGTGCCTTACGCAAAGCCAATGTAAGACATGAAATATACACGTCATTTGGACCACTTTTATAATATATTTATGTATGGTAAATTTTTTACATTCCTCATTCACTTTCTTTAAACGCTAAACAACTGGCCAGAATATTCTTCACAGTTCTTAAAATTTTCTTCATAAAAAATTAAAGAATGAACAATCAAGCCACAAATTTTCCTGTTGATATCATATTTTATATAAATTTGTGGCTTGAAGCTTAAATGTTCATTCTTTAATTTTTGATCACTTCTATGAGCCAACACTAGATGGAAGCCATGATCGTCTTAAAAACAAAAAGGCATCTTAAAGGGATAGTCCACCCTAAAATATAAATTGCCTGGCCACTCCCATAACATTTCAAACCAGTATTTGGGACTTTCTTTTCTTTATTGAACACAAAACATGATGAATTTTAAGAACTGGGAAGAATATTCTGGCCAGTTTTTTTGCGTTTCAGAAAGTGAATGAGGAATGGAAAAAAATATCACTATACATAAATATATTATAAAAGTGGTCCAAATGATGTGTATATTTCATGTCTTACATTAGCTTTGCGTAAGGCACATACCAAAATTCAATTAACTAATGTGACTTAAATTAATAATTTACTAATTTGACTTGTTACATCTCTCCTGTACATTCTAAAGAGAGCTAGATCAAAATGAATGAATTCTCCTCACACAAATCTATCACTTGGCTCAATGCCATCATCCAGTCACCTACATTATATTGACAAAACCGACAGGATATACTTTATAAAACAAAAAAAGAACAAACACCTTTTGTGCTTTATAAAGGAGAACAAGTCATACAGGTTTGTATTGGGCTGAGGGTAAATAAATGAAAGAATTTTAATCTTTAAATGAAATAGTCAAATTCTAGAGATAATTTCATGAGACCTTGATCCAAGATATCTGCTGCAGTTTTTAGGAGAAATTACACCGAGATGAAAAGTAAAAGGTGGCACAGGAGGAAATCAAAAGTATTATTTGAAGAATACCTGCACATGACATCAGAGTATGACATCAGAACAACAGTATTCATGACAACCTGTGTTCTCAAGAGAAGAACCTAATGCTTATTCAGCTCTTCCTCTCTCTTACCACATCCACTAAGACTTCTTGCTTCTGTCTCTGGTTATCAGTACATTTAGAAACAAAAATAGCTAATATTGTCACGCGCACCGAGTCACGTGAGGTCACGAGGTCCCGGAAGTAATCTCCGCGGATATATAAACAGGAAGTAAGGTTCACTCAGCACCGGACATTGAGTTCATGTTTTGTCTCAACCCTGGTCGCTTCATTCTACGCCAACTCGACTCACGTGAGTACCGCTTAGCGGACGTTTATATAT
>JAZGTJ010009052.1:0-19979 GCA_036877575.1 Botia almorhae | reverse complement strand
TGTGCCTGTGTGTTTCTGTGCCTGTGTGTTTCTGTGCCTGTGTGTGTGTTTCTGTGCCTGTGTGTGTGTTTCTGTGCCTGTGTGTGTGTTTCTGTGCCTGTGTGTGTGTTTCTGTGCCTGTGTGTGTGTGTCTGGCCACGCTTCAGTAGTGAAGAGCGTGACACATGATTCAACTGGAACATGTTTCCCACATTGGGTTTTACTATCCTGCGGTTTTCACAAAAGTTTGGTGTTTCCTGAGCTGTGATTGGAAGGGTTTTCACACTGCCATGTTACCAGCCTCTCTGTTCCAAAACCTAGTCCCCGCCCCCCCCAAGCACAGCTGCTTTCTGCCAAGACAACAACACGTTAATGCATTAAGCACACATGGCACACAGAAATATGTATCCATCCTAGGAAGCAACATCCAGTTTCCTACATTTCTTTTGGATTTTTCTCTACTCGTGTGTAAATAAAGCTTAACTGCAGCATCTGGGACTACCCAGAAGCCCTCATGTTACAGATGAGACAGAGAGACGTTCATGTCAGTACCAGGAAAATACTGACTGCAGTTCAGCTCAACATTGTGACCTCTGTCATTTAACCTGAGAAGACGCATTAAGCTTCTTCACAGAGATATAATAAACTCCAAAAGCGCCTGTGGTGTAGAGATCAGGAGAGATGCGTTCTGCTTATCTCCTCTGACCTGCGTGACAGTCCGCTCTATTATTTTCAGCACGTGGAGGCACATTTTCCAACTCTCTTGAAATATAACTTTCAGAACCGAAAACTTTATGTACACAAACTGAAACTTGGCCTCAAAATGTTTGTCCCCTTTAAAATGTTTTTTCAAATTGTTTTTGTAGAGCAACATCTGGATGTTTGTTTTAAAACAGCCATTTTAATGCGTGTTTCACTTGCGTTGCCAGCTCACAAACAACATCGCGGTCTCTTGCACTTCTGCTTTGATTCGCATCCGAAATTTTGAAAGGGAGGGAAAGCGAAACATGTCTGTTAGGGAGAATTGTTGTCTGAACAAGGGATTTGATTCAAAACATTTGTTTTTTTCCCACAATCCTCAGCTGGTCACTGTCTGGCTACCCAGATGTGGAGGGATTTGAGACAAGCAGAGGAAGCTCATGTTCCCAGACCTTATTTATCTGAGTAAGTGCTCCAAACTACTGCTAGACCATAAACATAAACACGTTGATACATGTTTACTGTTATTTCTATTAAATATGTTTAGTGAATGTAGTAAATATTGTGTGCGTACACGCAGAAGGGTGCTGTTATGTCTGTGCATATATGTGTGTGTGTGTTAAAAATGTATGCCTCATTTTCAATCTTTAGTTTTTTTTAAATATGTAAACATAGTGACCATTGGTTAACCTCCACTGTAAATATTGGTAGTTAAAAACCCATATCAGTCGATCGCTATGGCGAAACCCAGGTAAATAACTACACATCACCCGGTCTATTTTCACTGTCAATATATATTTAATGCTACAGTCTCCACAGCGCTTGAGTTTAATAAGAGCTGTGATAAAAAAATCTGTTATCTCACACAGCTTGTCATTGACACCGGCCCCTATCTGCGTGTTTGAGTAACTCGATTGTCGCCATGGAAATTCACCCTGACAAACTCCAGTCCCGCGTTTAGCAGAAAGGACTTTTGGACGAGTCTGAACCGAGTGCCCTCACTGTACTGGTAAACAACACGGCTGCACTGGAGCGGCGGAGATGAATTTATTAGTCGGCTCGGTCTTTCTCATGCAAGTAAAGGGTTTGTGTGATGTTTCCATGGTTACAGTCAAGTGCTTTGTAGAGCCCGTGGGCAGCAGCCCGAAGTCAGAGGTCAAAGTGCAACCCCTCACCCCGAGAGTGTCTTGTTTATGTGTGTGCAGGCGAAGCTGGTTGGTTGTCTGCGCTGTCCTGGCAACGTTGTTGCTGGCCAGCCTCACTGGTAACCTAATCCAGGCGTGCAGAAAATGCAAAGCGCGCAGGCAAAGGCTGGGCTACTCCTACTTGCCGCTGAGAGAGATGAACGGGGCCACAGAGCGTGGCAGAGGTCAGAGGACCAAGCCTGGGAAGAATCTCCTTCAGACAGAGGAATCAGACTCGCAAGACTCTTCATAACACAACTGTGCCAGTGAGAAACTGACCTCAACTCCAACTGGCTGACTGGCACCTTCAAGACACTGGCTGGCAGAGAGAACTGGGCGATGTGTCACGGGTCTCGTCTACATGAGCACAAGCACTTTATCTTCTCAGGGAGGAGAAAAAAAGAATGTTTGTTCCAGCTTTTGGAAGCTCCTCGTCTTTGTTGGATTGGGGCCATCTGCGTTAAAAACCAGGGACAATGAAACGGCCGTTAGAATTCAAACAGCTGTCTGCTCGAATCCACACCGACTCCACATTTACCCCAGCTGAGCTGTTTACACATCAAGTGCCCCACTGGTGCAGTCTGAATGCATTTTGCCCTTCTTGTTTGTTTTGGGCCACTGTACAATTTCATAGCAGCTGGAGCAATGTAAGAACCGTGTTTCTGAATTTACTATTCCGTCCATATGTAAAGTATTATGTCACTGACCTCAATAAAACCTTTCATTTTGGTCTTCAGGCTAAGAGAACCAAGAAAAATAGCAATAGCACCACAAAGCCTTTTTATTGAAAGAATGAGCCGGTTGTTTCATCTGTTGCTACGGGAACAGACCAGTTGTGAACTTTGAACCCATTTTAGCAAAATCCTTCCAGCAGACACTTGCCAAACTGCAATTTTGTAACATTTTTATTGAATTTTTTTTTTCCCCTTTGGCACCAGAGGTCATCCAGTTTATTTTCAGCCCTTTGGTTTGCGATACAGACTTTGCCAGCCCATGCCTGTCTTATCATGGAGGTTGTCCCAGGCAATTAAAACCAGCCATGCTAATTTAAAATAAAGTATTAGATGCATCTTTGTGCCAAAAAAAAATTAGGGTGAAATGTAACCTGCACGTTTGTTTTCGTGAGCTTCCCAAAAAGTAATCGTGTTTGGTTACTGAGTTATGTTGAAGACCTACAACAAAGGTGTTTGTCTGCAACGTGATCCGTCTGTCTGTTTATTAACTTCCTCCTGGCTCACTGCCTGCTTTGCATATGATCCGCGGATGACCTCAGCGCTGATTATTAAGTGTAAAGCATCCAGCCACAAAGATCTCAATCTAGTTTTCTGATGTCGTTTTTGATTCCAATCCAATCAGGCGAGTAGATGCGTGTGAGGTTACGGAGGGTGATTCTATGTCTGCGCACGACCCTCATGCTAATCAGTGTAGCTAATGTTCTCTTCACTCGTTTTAATGATTTTGACTGTTTTGTTCGACACAAATATACACAATGGTACATTTGTTTTGTTTGCTGCACAAGCGTGTTGAATTCATTTTGTGTTGCTATTATGATCATTTGAGTGTTACTAAACCTTTATTTTGGTGGATCTGTCGTAAGCTCATCTGGTTGCTATCAGGTTGGCTTGACATTGAGGTCATTGACCTGCTAACTAGAACAACCCCCCATCCTCATAAATAAGAAACCAGGATGAGTTTTGAGTGTTGTGTGACTCTGCATCATGTTTGTGGGTTTATTCAGTCAACGATGAATAATCCTTTAGTGTGACTTCCATAACAATATGACAAATACAAAATTATATTTATTTGTATGTTGCGTATATATTTAAGTTTACATGCCAGAATTTCAAATGAAGTCATTACCAGCCAAAGACACATTTGGGTGTCATTGCATACACTAGACATGAAAGGTGTCTTTTTCCCCTTTTTGTCTGGGTGTGTTCAACAGAACAGTGTGTTCTACGAAACAGATGGTTCCTGAAGATGAGCTTTAGCTTGTGTTAGATTCGTTTACTGTGTCTGAAAAATGATTAGTAGATAAAAGTTACCTGGTCGGATTCGGATACATTAAACCCTGTGGGGTTGTTTAACTGTGTTGGGCTGACAATGTATTTGTCCTGTTATATTTCCCATTCAATTTTATTACAGGTTTGTCAGTACTATTTTTAATTTCCAATATCAGATTTAATATCAGAATTACAATAGCAGTCTGCCACTGTTAACGCAGCCCAGATGAGAGAACATTCAGATTCAACTTCCATCCAATGTGAAAATGATTGTTAAAGGAAATTTGTATTTTTATGTATTTACATCAATAAATTGCTTTAAGGTTCATTTGTTTTCTCCTTTTTCGATATTCCAAAATCTCTACAGTCGTACTGTCACAGTTTTTTAATCCACTATAAGGTCTGAGACCTAAAGTTTTGTTTACAATATTTGAACTTTATTTATTATGTTTGTGTGGATGATAAAACGGTAGAAAAATCTCATAATATCCTAAACAGTGACCTAAGCCAAATTACAATATCAGACTCTGGCCAGTAAAACAGTTTTCATGACAGAATGTGTCTCATTTTGTTTTTGTTTCGTTTTTTCAAGCCTTGTCTTGACACTCTGTGGTTTCACATATTTTCACTACATGTTTAGGGCCTTTGGTATGTAGACAAAAACTCCAGAGATTCACAACATAGTTGTGTTTTAAACGACTGCTGTTTTACGAGCTTCTGAATGAACGCAGTCTTCAAAACCACAGGCGATCTCACAGCCGCAAAACCTGTAGTTCTGAGTGACAGGCTGTAGCGCCTGGCGGCACACTGACTCACATGTCAGTCATCTTCACATGATGCAATTCTCCACCCAGATGTCACACTGTAATCTTCTTTACATCATCTCTGTCCTCTCTGATATCCACACACAAACACACAGTTTGTCCTCTGTATGTATTCCGGTCTCAAATCTTCGAATGACTTCAGTGGTTCTTAACTGGTTTTGCTTCATGAGTTTATTCAAGAGATTTACATTGAACATCAGGCGATGATGCTAAGCAGTGCCAAACTTGTGTAGCATACAAAAGTAAGTAGCATTTATTCATTTATTAGGCAAATAGTTCAAAACACTGTTTAGAACAAAGTATGTTGATCTATTAACTTGTATTTAATATAATGTATTTTGATCTATTAACTTGGTACTTGGTATGTAGTCTGGGTAAACTTATTTACCTTTTCGCACTTTCTGGGTTACTAATCGAATGTAAGCAGATATGCGACACTGATCGTGGTAACTATAAAAGGTCAGATGTTCTGCCACAGAAGCAAATTTAAAATCAGTTCAAACAACTCTGTGTGTCATGAATTGTCAGGTTTGGTTCAAGCATAAAGTTTATGCCATCTCAAATGATGAAAGCAAAAAGGCTACATGAAGGCAAAGAAATTTCCCATATTCATGTTCATTTTTAAATTTAACGTTTTGCTCAAATCCCTGAGAATTGTATTGGTGATGAAAAGGCTGAATTAAATAACAGATGTCTACCACAATGCATTCTTTTGGACGAACTGGGCTTCTAAGCCTCGTTTTCATTTGTGTTGAGTTAGATATGAGATCTACTCTGACTGAGGCTTATTGCACAACAAGTTTGGTACATGCAAACATTAACAGAATTACATCACCAAAGCAGCAGTGTACAGTTGAGGTGCGTGTATCATATGTTACGCCAGGAATGTTGTGGAATCATAAAAGACAATATGTTCTGCTTTTGTTCTGTTGATAGAAATCAGTTCAAACAACAGATCAGATTTACGGAACCTTCATTTGGGTAAAATTTGCGCATTACCGCCTGCGTATGGTCATTTGAAATAATATCCCAAATAATAATAATAAATATAACAATATATAAATATTATTATAAATAAATATTATACATAAATTATATAAAAATATCTAAAATAATGTATTGTTTGAGATTCAGAAAGGAATATGAATATGGTCTAAACGTGTTATATTTAATGTAACATACTAACCAAATCTAATCACAGAGGGATTTAAAACAAACAAAACACTTTTCCAACTGACCCATTTTAATCGTAGAGTTTTGAGACAACGCCGGTCAGGGTCGTGGCTTATCTTCATGGTTTAACGGTAGTGAACAGGTGTGGCCTTGTTTTGGAGGGTAAATAAAGGAAACGTCCACAAGCGGAGGAAAAACACGGTGACAGTGTATAAAAATGCTGATTCATTCCCACGTCATCCTGGAATGGGAAAATGCACAGGGAGGGAAGCATTTATCCAGCAGGAAAAGTCCGGTGTTGTCCGAAATCCTGTCCTGACAGCGGAAATGGGCAGACCACAAAGGGAAGTAAAATGAGGGCCGTGTCAGTGACAGACCTCCAGACCAAGAATGTTATTTTTTTTAAGATTTAGAGAAAGATAGACAGCTGGCCGGATAAACAGACATACTGGAATATATGGCTGAACTTTATGATGCAAGAACACGCAGCATCACTCTGTCCTATCAGATCTGCAGACTCGCTGGTGTGTCAGGTCCTTTTGTTAGCACTGTCTTAGAAAATAGGCTATTCCTGAATCTTAGTCCAGGCCTCTCTTTTCAAATACATTCATCTGAGTGGAGGTGAGGGGGTGGACGGCTTTGTTCCCAAAAAAATGGTGACCTACATCCTCAGCAGGGAGGATTTTACTTCTTTGTCCCACACATTTTCATTCCAAAAAGCCTAAAACTGTATGACGCAAGATGACAGCTCATTGCAGCATTTAATAATATCTATATTTTTCACACAGCGCTCTGGAAAACTTCATTTTGATGCACTTTTTGGTGAAAACTTCACTTTGTGTCAGGGTCAGATCACCCTGTCTAGGTTTATATTTTGATATGGTGGCCCATCTGAACATTATTTTGATCTGTTCTGCCTTTGATGGCTTGTTCAGCTGGATGTTACAGCTTTTTTCGGAAACATAAAAGCATTATCTTACAATGTCTGGTTAAAGATAAACCAGAAAATCCAGACATATTGACAAACTTGTGCTGTAAATGTAGTTTTTGTATTTAGTCCCAGATAATGATCCACAGTGATAATGTCCACCCAGCTAACAATTTAAGGTTGTAAGAACGTTCCCCCAACGTTTCCATTAAGTAACAAAACGTTATTGTGACAAGTCTATGAACGTTCAAAATGTAAACTGTTTGGACGTTGCATTTATGTTATTGCTTGGTTATAATAACATTATTCTAACGTTTCAGTTTAATAACGTTTTGAAAACGTTCCACCAACAACTTAGAACAACGTTTTTGATATATGATGTATAACGATATAAACGTTCTGCTAACGTTTTCGATAACGTTGAGAGAACTTTTCCTGTTAGCTGGCCTGTTACGTATGTAAACAACAACAACAAAAGATACAGCGTTGACAGGACATTATCAAACGTTCAAATTACACGATCAACTCCATTTTAATATCAACAACATAAGTTTACTTATCAACTCATGAAAAATATAACATTAACACCAGAAGATTAATTTTAAAACTTTACACGAGCCAATAATATTACACGACACTCCTTAACATGGAGCGCTTTGCCCGGTCTTGCCTTTCCCGGGATGAGATCACGTGCGTTGGTGACAGTCAGTCACACTCAGGGGCGGCTTCTCATTGGCTGGGAGGATTTCCTCAAGCCCCGCCCGTGGGCGGTCCTCGTCCTACGTAACGCCCGATCAGCTGTTAATTTTCCACAACAATAACAAAGAGAGCAGTTGAGACCTCGGAGAGGACGCGAGAAACTCCGAAATAAAGGGTCCACAAACTTTTACTTTCTTCCGAGAAGAACTGTATTTATATATATTAATATTTCCCACGACACACGGTCTACCTCAAACACTTGAAGCGATCTGTTTGTGTTCTTGCAGTCAGCCCTCTTCCTGTTTACGTTACTTTTCGCCGCAGGTAAGTTAAACGCGCTTTTGTTGTTGATCGACCGACGCTTCGTTATATCGCGTTATAGACGCGCCAGAAAATATTAAGCATGCTTCAGCAAAATGATATCGGTGGTGTTTGAAATGAAAAGAAAAAAAATTTGGAACAAACGTGTAATGTTATCAAAATAGGAAAAATGCATTTTAATGCATCCCTCGTGAAGGTGCATGACACAGCTCGTCCGTTCTTGCAGGCGATCTGATATGTTTTCTTGTTGTTTTCTTGTTTCTGCGATGCTAGCATGCTTAGATTTAACGGATTAAGCTTTTGTTTAAGCAGTGCCAGCCAAAGGTTTTGCAGTCCGCCCTGTCGGTCGGTGTAGGGTTTCACTCCAGCCAGTCTGCTGGTGTGTACGACTCTAGAAACCATCATATATAACTATAGTTGTATATACAAAAATACATTTCCGCACTATTCTTTTTCATTATGCAATTTGTGCTGATTGACATGGTGCGTGTTTCTACCGTGCATTACAATTGGTATTGATGTGTACTTGTTTCGTAATACAGTACTTGTAATCTACACTTTAATAATCTGTTAAGGTTAGTAAATTATTAGTTACAAGGGGTTTACCTGTTTTCATGAGCATTCATTTTTATGTTCGCTACGAGCATATGTGTAATAAAGTGTCTTGTTTTTCTGCATTCACTATGTCACACCTGATGTTGTTGGAAAATATTGCTCATATACGGACATGCAGTTCGATACAGACTGAATTACAGGTAGCTGTGGTGCATTCCGCTCCCTCTATACGATGATGTTGCGTAACAGGCCAAAATTCAATTACTACAATTCAAATACATCTCGCGTATCCGTCATTCGTCGTCTTTACGGATGTGCATACACGGCCTTATGTATTTTTAATGTACACTTTCTGTATTTTTTTAGATTTTTATTGCCTGTTGGAGGCATTGAGTCCATGCCATTAAAATGGATTTTCTGTCTCTGTCCGCAGTGACCCGCAGTTCTGTAGGCCTAGACGGTCGGTTTTCCATCTGTGAGCCATTCTTATACAGAACGCATGGATGTCGTTGAACTTCAAGTTAAATTATATTTTAAATTTTACCTTTTTGATTAGGTTCCAAAGCGTCTTTCGTATGAAAGGAAAAACACAAATGAGCTTTCTTTGACATCTCATTTATTTCACCTGCAGTTTAGACTGCACAGGCAATGTAAGCATGAAGATCAAACTTCTTTTATAGCTAAGTATCGCTCAGGTTTTTCTCCAGAGAGAAACCAGCGTAATCTCACACGTGTCTCAGTTTGAGTTCAGAACAGATTTAAGTCACTTGAGTTTTGAAAATGTATCCTAAGACCTGCAATAATGTTGCTTTTATGTTCGACACAAAACACTCTCAATATGTGCTTATCTGTGCATTTCTGTGCTTAATCTTGTTTTTGGGGTTCTGATGGGTGCTAGCTGTATGCCTCTGGCCCCCTAGGCAGCACCCTTAGTATGCTGCCATTATTATATAAGCAGTTGATATATGGGAATAGGAGTCAGTTTTCTTGTCTCAGTTAAGCAGAGGGGTAAAAACAGCTTGTAGTGCGTAATTTAACAGCTGTCTGTCTTTGTTGTTGCTAGCGAATCCACAGATAAGGGCTCTCTTATGTGTCACGGTCCTGAATGAGGTGGGGTGTATCTGTTCAGAGATCAGTTTTCACTGGCATCAGCTTCGGGTGAGAAACACAGACAGTATCTGTGGCAGCTGAGACAAATTGACCGCTTTGTTTGGTTTGGTCTTGTCTCAGGAATATCTGTCTGTCTTTTATAAGCGTACAGTGGGTTCAAACCCAGCTAACAATTTTGGGTTGTAAGAATATTTCCCTAATGTTTTCATTAAGTAATAAAAATGTCATTTTGAAAGTTCTCGGAACATTTAAAATGTCCAGTTTTTTAGACCTTATATTTATGTTATTACATAATTATAGGAACTCTATTAAAACATTTTTTAATTCTGTAGCATTTATAAAACATTCCACTAACTACTTAAAAGTATTTGGTCCCCATTTTGCTTTAAATGACACTGTGAACTTGAACTGACATGGCAGATACTGATGGTTCATGATGTCTCCATGATCTGAGAATGTTCTGAAGAGCATCTCATCTTCTTCAGTTAAGGCAAGACAGTGTGACCTTTGACAATGTCACAAATTTGCTTGGATTTCACTAGTGCCCTGAAAATCTTAACATGTAATACCAGATTTTAAATGATGTTACAGGCCTTTGCACCCCACTGGATGCCTGTACTGTTCTCGCTGGAGAACACGACTTGCTCATTACCAGGAATCATTTTGCTCAGCTTCCTTTGTGTGTGTGACGCGTGTTTCATCACAGCACACACAAACATGGTTTATTCACAGCCACTGTTGACATCAATGGGTGTTGGATAAAATGAGACGATTATTTATTTGCCTTTGTTAGTAATTCAGCGTTCCTCTTGCTCATCCTCCAGGGCTTTCGTTTTTGCACAATCAACAAGAGATATGGCTGACCTTCATCAGGTGTTCCACAGCTGAGAACGAGTAACTAATGCACTTCAGCACCTTCACCAATAACTCAGTGAACAGCTCCTGCAGCTGATGACCAAAGAGCCCGGCCCTCGCCCTCCCCAGCAGGACCGTCCAGCCTCGCACCTCTCCCCGGGACACCATCATGTTCCAGAGGTTCACCAGTGTCTTGTTTGGAGACTCCCTGGAGGACAGCGGATGTTCTGTGGATCCAGACTTCAACGAGAAGGAGGAGGACGATGAGTGGATCCTGGTTGATTATCTAGGTGAGGTTCTTTTTTTACCTGTTCTGGTCTGAACAGAAATATGGATTTTAATGTCCAGGGCTGCTCAGTTTGCGTCTGAACAATATCGCCTTACAAACATTTTATTGAATGAATATGCAGAATCTGCGCATGACAGGTGTTCAAAATGTAGCGTTCGCCCTTGTGCGTTTGTGTTAATTTTCCAAATTCTCATTTGATATGCTTCAAAGGTGGGGTAGCTTTCTGAGAGGCTAGCAATAACAAGCATAAATATATATATCTAAACAAATGTAGAGCACTTTACTTAGTGATTGCTATCAAGATGTAAAGAGACATTCAACCAGCATAACCAATGATGTTTCTGGAACACATCACCTACCCTGTCTTTAAGCTCTCAGTAAATATTTGTGTTTATTCTGAGACCTGTTTAACACATTTCATTAACACATACAGAAAATGTAACCGATTGTTTCGGGCCCTACAAATAACACATTATGTCCGAAGCGACCCCAGTTCACCTCTTAAGCTGATAATGTTTATATGGATGACTGGAGCCTCATTATCAAACATCAGGGTGGTTTTATAACCCCTGCACTGAGGCAATGCCCTCATTAACATACTGTCTGTCCTATGTTATCTGTCTGGACAGATGCCCTGGTGTCTG
The DNA here is from genome assembly GCA_036877575.1 of Botia almorhae. NCBI lineage: Eukaryota > Metazoa > Chordata > Actinopteri > Cypriniformes > Botiidae > Botia > Botia almorhae. The sequence goes on along the minus strand of JAZGTJ010009052.1, from coordinate 8,716 downwards.
TACAGCCCTTCTCATGTTGTCTATGTGTGAATTGTTCAGGGCCAGTGGAATCCCCAGTTCACTTCTAGCTGCTGGACATACAGGTTTATTATGGGCAACAAGGTTGTTAGCCTGTCAGACAAAAGTGATGCGATGGAGTCTGCTGTAAAAATAGGACAGATTAAATTACCGAAGCATGAGCGGGTCTTCAACATGCAGCGATTACACACATTAATCATTGCCTGAAGGCTGAGGTAGACAGCGAGAGAGAGAGAGGGATGTTCCTCTTGTTATTTATGCATTTGCCCAGCTTACAATTTTAGGTTGTAGGAATGTTTCCCTAACGTTTCTGTCGGTAACAGAAACATTATTTTGAATGTTCTAGGAACAGTCAAAGCATCCAGTTGTATTAACGTTATTGGTTATAAGAACGTTATTTTAAGTAACTTTTTAAAAGTCTATAACGTTTTTTAAACGTTCCAGTAACAACTCAAGAGTAACATTTTGATATGATGTATAACATCAGAAAAGGTTTTACTAACGCTTGTTTTTACTTTGAGAGAGCTTTTAGAAAACAATCCCTGTTAGCTCAGTATCTTGACAGAAATATCACGTGATATTCTCAGGGTGTCGAAAACATTAGCGGTTAACTAGCATGTCAGGGACACTGAAGAGTTCGGTAAGAGGGTTAAGAGCTTCTTAACTAGCTGAGTGGAGAAAATGTTTGATGTCATCTGACAGCTACAGACGGCAGATAAACAAGGTGTGGCTCCGTTCAAAGGAAGTTCTGCGAGTATCATAACATTTGTGATACGGATGTGACATTTGTATAGTGACTAGTAGGTTATGTATTATGTTTAATGTAAAGATGAAGCTGTTATGATCATATTTTTGCTGTAAAACAGCATTTCCTCGTAAGCTGTATTTAATTTGTTTATGGTTCATTGAAACAGCAATGTAACCACATAAAATAAAAACAGTCGTTGAAAAAAACCATAATGATGAACTTTTGAAGGGACACAAAATCTTCTTCTGTTCTGGTTCTGGCCCTGAATTCGTGTATGGGTGGGGTGGATTGCTCAGTCACAGTGCCCCCTAGAGGACAGTAAAAGTGTAACGCTTTAAAGGCCCTGCCCAGACAGACAGCTGTTTACACCATTCCTGGTTACCTGCCAGAAGCCATGAAGAATACAAACAGAAGTGAACTGTGGACGAAAACATTTACTCTCTGGGCTTGTCTGTGTAAACACATGACTCACTTTCAAAAGAACCAGTGGTACTTTTTATTATGTTTTGGTTATGCAACTTCAGCTGGTTTATTGATCAAAGAACTGACCATCCAGTTTGATGTCTTCAGTATTAAGCAGTGATGATTTTCATGTATTAAGTTATTTTAAGGGTTTTTATCATCTGCCACGTGAAATCGATTAGAAAAGTAACAGAACCACGTTTAAATAGCTCAACCGGTGAATGTTTGGTTACACATCAACGTTTGATACTTTGGTGTTAAAATATCTGTATATCTGTGGTTGTGTAGCGAAGGCCTGCTCCAGCTCATGTGAGGATGATCTGGTGGAGATCTGCTCCGATGATGTCACACCTGCAGATGCTCCCGTGCGCTGCTCCTCCTGCTCCTCTCTGGACTCGGCAGACACCGACGCAGAGGAGAACAGCTTCCTGCGTCTGGAGGCAGCGTGCGGGCTGGAGGAGAGCTGGTTCATCACCCCTCCGCCGTGCTTCATGGCTGGGGGAGGAGCTCCAGTCCTGCTGGAAACCAGTCCGCTGGAGAACCTGCTGATCGAACATCCCAGCATGTCCGTGTACGCCGTTCACAGCCCTCGCCAGCGGCCAGCTAAAGACGGCACCCGAGACACATCCATTTCAAGGTAGAGTACAATAAAATAACAGAAAATGTACGGGTAATTTTCTGCCGGGACATTATTTGTTAATTTTGTCGGCCATTTTTGTTAACCCTAAAGCACAACACAATACAGTGCAAAAATGCAAAATGCAAAGAACAATAATAAAACACAGAACAAATGTCAGACATGTTAATGGTATTATTGTATATAATATGTGTGGGATATATAAGAATAATTAGATATACTAGGTTTATAGTATGTTTATGAATAAAGAGTTGACTGAACTGATAAAACCACAAAATTATTGAGCAAGATATGTGTTCCAGTTTACATAGGGATGGCATATAATAGACAACATCTTATGGGACAGGGGTATAAGGGATTTGCAATAGTACCAGTACCACTGTCAGGTGAAGCCACAACTAGTTGTAAACTAAATCTCATTAACAGAAACCGTAATGGGTCGTTTGAACAAGTGAATTATCACTGAATAGTGATCAACAGGTTCTGTTTGACTTTGCAGATCTGAAGTTCAGCGCAGACCGAATCACCCCTCTGGCTGCTATGCAGCCGCCCTGGTTGCCGCCCACGCGGGCTTCCTGAAGCAGGCCAAGAACGAGCGCCTGGCCCAGCGCATCCGCGAAAACATGGAGCGCCAGCAGCTGTCCCGCAACGCCCTCCGTCGGCTGAACCTGCTGCGCGACGGCGGCGCCAGACAAGCTAAAGCCACTGGAGGCTACGTTCACCAGCCCGGACAAAGGCAGTACAACTACTGAGACGAGTCCCCACTGCACTCCCCCATCCTCCGCCCCTCACTGGGAGAGTTTAGGGTCCTTTAGAATCAATGCCATAGGTCACTTTACTTCACGGCAGGTTCCACTCAAACTGAATGTGTTTGCCGCATGTGTTTTCTCTCTGAGCTCCTCTGAACATCTGTTCTGACTTACGTTACCCGTCATAAGGATTGTGTTCGATAACCGAGCACAAAAAAAGCACCCTTCATTGTTAGACTGAGCTCGATGTTTCAGCGCAGGCAGCTTGACACGTTTGTTGCCTTTAAACAACTCTTCCCCGATTCTTCAAAGCCATACCGGGTTCACGGCAGCATCAGGAACACTTTCCGGTTAGGAGGGAACCTGCGTGTGACTCTAGAACAGAGCTTTCTTCCTGTCTATTCTTTTCTCTGTCTTACAAAAATGTTTTTGGTAAGCTATACCAGTTTATTATCACTAAAAGCCTTTTGTTTCTGTAGTAGATTTCAAAATATGTAAAATATATTTAAAAAAACTTCCAAAATATTTTCAAACGAAAAAATATAGAATATATTACATATCAGTATGAAGTTGATAAGAGTGTGTGTTATCCGCATCGATATGTACGTAAGCAGCAGTTTCTCCTGTGTTAGTGGCTGATGTATGACTGTGTAGTGCTAGCTATCCAACTGGCGAAAACCGAACGAATATGTTGTAAACGTAGCGTGTGTTTTTCATGTTTGCGTTGTATCTGCAGTACATGTCTCAGGGTCATCACCGCTCACTTGCGCTCTTTGTTAAAATGCAGATTTAAATCGCAGATGCTAAATTGTCTTTGTACATACTGGAGAACCTCTATTGTCGATGTGTTTGTTACCTTGTGGAAATATTTGTAATTCATGTAAATCTTTAACAAAAACGTGAGTCTCAAAAACAGCTAGAACGAAAGCGAAACATTGTAACCCGAGGACTGTGAAAACGAACTCTCTTTCTTAACTGACTATTAAAACTGTTAGCGTGTCGGTTTTTATTTCTCAGTGTAGTGACTTTTTTTGTGCTGTATGCCTTTATGATGTTTTATTTGACTAGTTACAACTCGTATTTGCGGAACGAACTGTTTAAAGTAGCAGCAAACGAAAAAAATGTTGTAGGTAACGTTTGTCATTCTTTATTCGCAAGACCTGGTGTTGTTTGTTTCCGGTGACGCCGACAAGGTAAATGTTCCCCTGAATGAACGACGGCGTTCAACAGAATGCAACGTTACGCACCGTTACGTGCAACTCGAGGAAAACATCAGCGTGTCCTATATACCTGAATATGGAAGGTGTGAGGACATGCAGAGACTCTGTTTTTCACTAGTACATTGTGTTTTCTGTGTGTCTGTGGATGAAGGGAATGGAAAGGATTTGAGGTTCAGGTCATTATCCGTGAGTAATACTAGAGAGGCCCGTTGTCTCAATGTCAGTAAATGCCTGATCTTCAGTTTTCATAACAGGGATTTATTGTTGCCTTGAATTGCATTTGGGGATCATGTGCCTTCCGGGTGAACAGTTATGACAATGCATCCAATAAGAACTTGAAATTTGTCCAAAGGGACACAAACAAATGTAATTGATTATGCACAGAGGTTTATCTGGTCTCTGTGAGCCACTTGCTCTGTCAACTTTTTACGCAAATGTAGCAAATGTTTTCTTTGTCTCATGTGTGAAGATTTTTGTCTGTGGCATTGCTAAAATGAAATAGAATGTGCTTTGGTTGATTTTACGTTTACTGGAATAATACAGCACTTTGCCAAAAGTGTAAGGTTTTAGCATTGTTTATTTATCTCTTTCTGATATGTTTTGGATACATGTCATATACAAACTGTTTTATATGCATTAGTATAATTCACAAATAAACTGTCCATTTCGTATGTCTTGAAACCAATTATTTGTCAGTATGTATACTCTCTTCTCAATAAATGTTTTAATACAAATTCATTCTATTTCAATTCTATTATTAAAAAGACTGCATGACATGGGTCTCATAGACTAGACTGTGCTTGTTTACTTTTACGCATTTGACAGACGCATTGACTTACCTAAAGCGACTTACATTACATTAAAGTTATACATTTTATCAGTATATGTGTGCTCCTTAGGAACTGAACCCACAACCTGTGCACTGCTAACACAATGCTATACCAACTGAGCTACAGGAACAGTTCTGTGTTCCTGATACACATCATGTGTAATTTATATCGCCTTTTAATCACCTCACCACATAATAAAAGACTTCCAGTTCAGTAACCCATACCAATTGGTAACTCAACCCAATTAATCCCTAAAGGATCCCATGCCATGATTAGTTAAGGCCTTTTAAACATTGCACCAGTGTGGGTATTAACGTTGATCATGTGGATTTTAAACTACCACCTTGTCCCTCTATTAAATGCATATGTGGCGTTTGATTTGCTTTTATCCCAGCACAAATTAAAATGATCTATGAAAATAATTTATATAAAACAGCATATTAGGGATCTTTTTACATTTGGGGGGTTAAACAATAAGAAGTCATATGTGCCAAGTAACACTGTCCGCAGTCTGCACGTCCCGGATGTGACGTAGACTATTATACACAGAAAGTCGAGCGGGATTGTCTAGTTGCGGAATTCGCATCGCTTTTCCTCTGATACATTTAAAGATATAACTCCATCGGATGCGCATTGCCCTAACATTACCGTGCGTATGACATGACACGTGCACATAATTTAATATAAATGTATTTCAGCGAATGGCGTGGTGTGGGCATATTTATTCTTTGGAAATGCTTGATGAATACTGCTAGTATAGTTATTTATGTACCAAACAACACTCACACAAGCTGCAGTGTCGCGTATGATCTTGTACCGGGCTTGTCAGAATCGCTTCTCTCTCTCCTCGTGGGTTTGTTTACAAGACCACGTTGTTTCTCCTTGAATAACGATGATTGGCCAGAACGACCCAAAGCTCCGCCTCTAAGAAGCTGTCAAACTAGGAACTATCTGCTAAGAGTAAAAAACTCCTCGAAAATGCACTAAATTCAACATGTAACATATAGACGTGCTCGTATATGGTGCATTAGGTGCTCAAGCCCCGGATTTGTTTAACCGGGAAAGCAGGAAAGCGCTCTTTTTTAAATATTTAAACCAGGTCGACGCGGCAAACAGCCAGCGTATAACCCCCTTAACCTTCCTTTATATTTAGCGGCTATCTACATAATCGTTCCCAAAATCGTGCGAATCAATGTACACGGTCCACACATACGGCACTTTGATAGCTTTGAGTCCAAAGCGAACTGTAATATTGATATTTTGGGTTATTTCTAAAGGCTGAAAAGAGCGCCACGCATGCGCACTGGTCGCAGGCGGCTGGACTTTATAAAGCTTGGCGCCATACATTCATTCATTCGCACCCATCGCTGCGGTAAGGACACTTACTTGACCCTTCTTTAATAACTATAATAGTTAATATTTCTATTTTAATGCCACGTAACTAGAAAACAGCTGCGTTTTATCTGTATGGTTCTGTTGTTGCATGTTGTCTGCTGCCTTAAAATGGCTTTCTGTGACTTTCCAGGCAGTCACATACGAATAAGGAAGAGCTCATGAAGAACTTTTAAAGCAGCTTTTCTGCTAAGTTGTTTACGTGGATATCGTAGTTAGTTGTAAAGAAAAGCCGAACAGTCAAAATATTTATGTCGTTTTGACTTTGCAGGGTGGGATGTTGCTGAAACTTAGCCAGTTTTGCTAGGCGCCAGATTAGATCTTTGTATGTTCCGTGAACTCTCTCTTTACAAACTGCTGTCAGAAATAGGGAAAATGATTCATACGGAGAAAAGTGTGATCGGTTTTCTACACACAAGCAGCGTCTAAAGTCACGTTTTGCGTTAAAATGGTGTTAAATGTGTTCTTTGTGCGTTTTTAACGCGGGTTTGTGGGGGCAGTTTTAGTCTCCCGCTTCATGTAAATTGGCGCGGACTGTTCTTTCATGTTCCTTACAAAACTGGATCATGTAATTCTGGTTTTGCTAAAATAACACCGGATTATAATACTGCTGCTTGCATGCTATGCGTTTACATTAGTAAGTCCTTTGATTTAATGTATTTTATTTTAATTTTCTTAAGCATATAACAGATTTATTTCTGCTCATGCATACACATTCCCAGACAAATGGTTGGAAGTTTCAACCTCGATTTATTGTGAGCTTCTGTCTTAAATGCTTTTATTATTCCGTCTTTTTTGTTTATAATGGTTTTGTTTGAGAACACGCCGATAACACACGTATTGTAGTAAAGTCGATTTGTTTATTTAAATTATTTAAATATAAATTATTTACAGTAATAAATTCAACCATATATGTTTTTCGTTTGCAGGAGAAAAAGACACAACATTATTTAGAAAATGTCAAAACGCAGGTAAGCTTTCTAACAGAAACGTGAAGTCTTTAATAAATGATTACACGTATTTCTGATTTTATTTGTTCATTTATATGATTATTTTTTATCTCTATAGTAGTCGCAACACATTACAAGAAAGAAATGAAAACAAACCGGAACAAAACAACAAACCTCAGAGGAAACGAAAAGTCGAGGTGAGACATAACTATTTCTCTCAAACTGTGTGTTATTGTTTTCTTTCTGTTTTTCGCTGTCATTAAACATTTATAACCTTATTTTAAGCAGTGCAATAGAAGGATTCCTTCAGCGGTTAAGAAACAGCGCTATGAAATTCAGGTGAGTGTGTTTGTGGTCATTCTCCAGTATGACAGATTCATTGTTGACTCCAAACGTGCTTGTAAACAAAGTTTGTTGTTTTATCGTCAGTGTGTTTATGACGCAGCAATTCAGTCATGCGCAGTAATGATGTCAGTGGGTTAATCACGCGCGTCGTGGCGTCACAATCACAGCCTCCCGCATTTATTTCCTTTCTCCGCCAGCCCGCGAAAATCTCATCTGTTCTTCGCTTAATTGAGCGAAATATTGCGTTTAATATTCAGCTGCTGGAGGTTCTTGCTCTTTATTTACGGATAATGATTGTGCTTTATGAATAAAATAGTTTACCACAACATCTGAAAGATACAGTAAAAGATGGATGTACTTTTGGATCCATGAAGAGACATTTCTGGGCTACAACGTTGATCTTAGACTATACACATCGTTCACTAGACATATTTATTATTTACATATAATTTATTTTAAAAAGTTTAAATTAAAACTATCCGAGGGAACATGCCGAGCGATGCATAGAAGATAATGTGATGTGTAAATTTATGCAAACTTTACAATTTGGTGACGATTGTTAGAAGGTTATTCCGTGCAGGTCATTCAATAAGGTAACCCAATAGTAACACAGTTGGTTTTGTTTTCTAGAATCGGTGTTCTGATGGTGACATCAGTCCCAGTCTCTTAATAGAGACGCCTCAGAAGGAGCTGCAAGAGACCTGCAATATTTCCGGTTTCAAGCGCTTCCAGTTTAAAAACCTCTTTGTGAAACCCTCTCCACTTCCAGACCTCAGGTACAAACGAATCATGAGCGTTTGCCATTACACCAGCAGAAAACATCTCCCATATCCTGACAATGCCTCTAATAGTCTTTAGAACTTTGTGGACCTTTTTTTAATGGCTCAAACACGCTTTATTTCGACAGCTGGGCGGGTTCAGATGACGTGTGGATAAAGATGCTGAACAAGGAGCTTAAGTACGTCCATGACAAAGGCTTCGTCCAGCAGCATCCAGCCCTGCAGCCCAAAATGAGGTCCATTCTGCTGGACTGGCTAATGGAGGTCAGTGTGTCACGTCTGGGTTTCCTTTTAAGATGATGTGCTTGACATAAGACATTAACGTTGTCTATTTACACGGCTGACTGTATGACGTTCATGTTTGTTCAGGTCAGCGAGGCTTACACGCTTCATCGAGAGACGTTTTACCTGGCTCAAGACGTCTTCGATCGGTTCATGCTGACGCAGAACGACATTGGGAAGGATCAGCTGCAGCTCATTGGCATTACGTCCCTCTTCATCGCCTCAAAGATGGAGGTAGTGTAACTTTGACCTGAATCTGTTTTGTAGAACTAGAATATTTTTGGTGTCATTTTATTTTACAGTC
>JAZGTJ010009051.1:0-19980 GCA_036877575.1 Botia almorhae | reverse complement strand
AGGACATTGTAACGTTAGAAACTGTCCTTTCAACCATGTGTTACTTGTAGTATTAGCTATGAAACGCTATTAGATTTCTAATTTAGCATAAGCTTTAAATATACTCGCCCACTTATTCATGAGCATGTAATACGCTCATCTTATGTGCGTATTTGTGCAATTTTCCATTTAATGTTACAAATCCTCCTATGTTTCTCAGGGGTTAGTCTTAACAGGGTGCGGTTGGAATTGTGTGTTCTTTTTGCTTGACACTTGGTTGCGAGAAGCTGTAAAGATCCAAAATTTGATAAAAACAGTGGGACAAAGTGGCTGGACCACAACATGTAATTATTTCCTCTTTGTGAATAGCCTGTATGCGCAAGACTGTTATTAGTGTGTGGCGCTCAATTATTGTGTCTGCTTCGTTAAAAGGTGACAAAAAGCAAAGTGTTGGCTAAGAGTAGGACACGTGTTTATACAACAAGAGAGAAAGTTTATTTGTATTGAATGTTTTATTTCCTCATTGACGGCTCTGAGAGGCATGAGCAGTTGTTTGGTCTGCAGACTGCCTTCGCCTTGTTACATTAGGATTGCCAACCATTTTAATCATGTACACTTGATATCTGTATTCATAAATGAATCTGCTAAATTAATTTATTCATAACGGTAAAGTCTACTAGATGATGAAAGCGTAATATCTTAGCAACAAAAACTACTTCTGGAACTCTGCTGCAAGAGTTTTCCTTGCTAACAGGGAACACTCAGAACGTTGGCTAACGTTTTCTCAACGTTAACTCAAAACGTTCAGTAATGTTAGTAGAACATTAAGGTTTTGTATATATCATATGTATCAAAATGCTTTTCTTAAGTAGTTAGTGGAAGGCTTTAGGTTACAGAATTAAAAATTGAATAATGTTCTTATAACCAAGCAAAAATGTTGCATGACGTCTTAAAACTGGATGATTTGAAAGTTCTCAGAACTTTCAAATGAACATTTTTAACTTTTTTAGTTACATTCTTACAAAACATTCTTAGAATCTAAAATTGTTAGCTGGCTTCCTCCCAGATTGTGTGTTCATTATGGTTCAGCCCGAACACTTAATTAACACCAAGCTCATGCGTGTCAATAAGAAACTCCAGGTGAAAATGGTTCAGCAGACACATGAGGAATAGGATGTTCTCTAGCAGTCACTTGTTATTTTTCACAGTACTATGACACGTAATAACATTAAGCCAAAACCACAAACTAGGTTTACTTGCTGGTTTATTTTGGGCTTGGTTTTCATTAGCTTTTATTCAAATTGTCTTTTGTAGTCTGTTGTGACATGTAAAGCTGCGACTATGAATTAGCACATTTTTGAGGTGGGCTGTAATTGAGGTGGTAGAATGGAGCTTTTCTTGGGGAGATAAGTGTGATCGCAGCCAGCTTGGCATAGCTCTTAAACCCTAATGTTATGCAACCATTTTCCATCATTTTGCTATTTCGTAGAAGAACTGTTTGCTACAATAGCTGCTTATAAATCTATCTTCACAAATTGTATCTGCCACATGAATCACTTGTCGCAAGTTAGTATGAGATTTGAAACTTGATGCTTGCTAACTTTTCAGCTGCTGTCGTCACTGGAGTTTAAATCATGCAATTATTCAAATGCGTTCCAAAGGATTTGTTGTATTACAGATAATAAAACGCATAAGATATTTCAGATAAACAAGAGTATTGTTGTATAGAATATCAGCACAGTTGTGGTTATCGTCAATCTCTCTATGATGTAGTCTCCTTATGACCTTCCCTAAAACATTCTCCCATTTCAAAATGTTGAATTTAAGCAACATCCTTGTTCTCATCCGTGGTAATACTGTTGGAGAACAACAGTAAAAATATGAGTGTGATTATTGCTTAATTCTGCACTTCTTAACACATAACATTTATATGCTTTATACACTTATACGCTTTTCTGTAGCTCAGTGGTTAAAGCATGGAGTTAACGACGCCAAGGTCATGGGTTTCATCCCAGTGATTGCACATACTCAGAAACGACGTATAGTATAATGCAATGTAAGTCGCTTTGGATAAAAGTGTCTGCCAAATGCATAAATGTAAATATTGAGTAACTTACATGTTAGACATTTGATCAGTTAGTTGACTGCCAATGAAAGTTACAAAAAAAGCCAAAGTGTCATTCTTTGTGTGTCGCCAAGCAACGCGCAGGCTGGGACAGAGAATGTAAGTGGCGTGACAGCAGTATGATTAAAATATTCTGAGATATTTCCGCCACGGCTTACTTTCACACCCTGATGTGAATTATATACTGTATTACAATTATATATTACATTAATATATTACATTTACATTCATGCATTTGGCAAACACTTGTATTACAATCCATTCAGGTTTTACATGTTATGTATTTCCTGGGAATCAAACCCATGACTTTTCCGCTGCTAGCGCCTGCTTAAGCAGTAGAGCTGCAGAAAAGCATTAACAAAAATCAGCCCTCTTGGAACACTGCTTGGCCAATCAATTTAGAGGACCAGGATTAACCGTCGTATGAATGTGTGTATATTATGTGTGGGTTGTATATAATGATTTAATATATGAGGAAATTCAAATGCGCAGCATTAACATCTCTGCAACATCAGCACTTTGCTTTAATGAGTCACATCCCAGAGGCTAAACAAGCCCAGTTATCATCACTTTCCCAAGTACATCAGTAACAGGAAGAGAATGTTTAGCCATTAAAGCTACATGGTAGGACTAATATTCACCTAGCCTGAATTTAATGAGCAATGCTAATTAAATGTTCTGACAGTTAGATCTGTGACTGTGACTTAATATTCCCACAGGCCACTACCCTTCTTGGCTGTCTGCAGTACTGTGCCTTCATTTACAACCTGCTTAAAGATACAGGCACCCTCATAGACACTAATCTGCATATACTTAGTCATTCTGCGCAGCATGCAGAACACGGTCTACTCCGTCCAACTCACCCCCCCCTCCCTTCACACAGCAGAACAAATGAAGGCACATTCTATAGTACACAGCGGTTGTAATCGTTCAAATGCTTGTTGCCAGTGGATCAGCCCTGGTGAAGACTGTGCCAACCTCTGATCTCATGTTGCAGTGCTCTTCAATATCGATACTGGATATTTCCCAAGGAAAGTTTGTGTGACATGACAATATAATATAATAGGAAGTACAGGAAATTGTTGTATTAACACACTTTAGAGATGTATATATTCCCCCTCCATATATTTCCCCTCTGTTCTCGTTGGTCTGTGTGTGTGTGTGTGTGTGTGTGTGTGTGTGTGTGAGAGAGAGAGAGAAAGTGAGAGCGAGTGAGTAAGTGAGTAAGCGAGCCTTGGCTAATAGCCAGTGTAAAGAAAACCTGTAAGCGCCATCTGACTTACTACATTAGGGATCCATATGGTGTTTCTCTCTCTCTCATTGCATGTTCACTTGCACAGGTTCGAAAAAAAATGTTAACATGCACTTTAGCACTTCAATACCAGTCAGATTAAAACTATAATTTGACTTAAAATGTCATAGAAGCACTTTAGTCAGACTGAAATTGTGCTAGTTGGTTAGTATAAGATGTGTAGATATTCGATTACTCACTTTGTCATGTTTGTTTGGGGGTGTTTATCTTGTATCTTGATTATAGCTTGACCGATGATTATAACGTACCAACTTGAGTATACAGCTATACACATTCAGACTGCTTATCTTTCTTTAAAACCCTGTATTATCAAGATAGCTTTCAAAGCCTCATTCTGATTTGGGCTTGGCATTGGTTCTAGTAGAAGGTGCCAGCCCCTTTCAGAGATCTCCAAGACAGTGTTGGTTTCCCTGTGACAACCAAAATGTTCATAGGGGAGGATTAGTTCAATATAACACAGGTCTTTGTCATTTTTTTCCACATGTTAAGTCAGAAGTCCAATGGTGAGGAGGGGCGTGAGACTATGACATGCATTAACAAAATTACAACGAATTTGTGTTTTCCGATCATTATTTTCCAGAGCATCACTATGGTAAAAGGATCTCTTGTTGTAGAGGTTTGTTTTGGGACCTTTAGGTCACAGCAAAAGCTTTTTCTCACCTCTTAAAGAAACAGTTCGCTCAAAAATAGTTTTTTGCCTGACAAAAGACAGTAACCAAGGGCTTTCAAGTTCCAAAAAACAGCATAAATGTCTATATGACACACAGGGTATATAAACAGGCTATGTCTTCTAAAAGCAAGTTTAAATATGCACACAGGCAAATGAGATTTAAGAGCTACGCTAAATATTAAAATCAGTGAAAACTCAAGATTCTGGTCTGTTTCTCACAAATCTGTTTTACAACATAGCGCTCAAATCTCTGTTCTATTACGCTGTGTAATTTTGTCTGTATAATTGTCTTGTTCTCTAAATGTAAAACTGACATCTTTAAGAATTGTTTAAGAAATCAGTCACATCTGTGTGGCATTGGTAACATTTCATCTTGGTATAGGACTGTATCGTTATTATCTTCAATTGCAATTAGTGTAAGATTCACTCCTTCCCTCTGGAGTCTGATCAATTCTGCAAGAGTAATCTGCCTGGCTTTAAGTCAGTTCAGACAATGCTTCTATTCACAGAAGTAAATTTAGAGACACTAGATGACTTGGGGAGGGATAGCTATTTGAACTTATAATTGTCACGCGCGAGGCTTCGGAATTAGTATATGATGACAGCTGGAGTATTTCAGCTCACTCATGCTTTAAGAATCCTAAATGTATCTCATGTGACTGACTTTCTAGAACTGAACGAAAACTGACAGAATTCACTGCTGACAGAAATACAGTATAAACCTGGAATTCCTTTCAGCGTTCAGCTTTGATCTTAATGGTGGGGGGTTATATAATATCTGTAATCATCCATAATGTAGTGCTTCCCAAACGATTACATGGATCTCTGAAAGCTTGGAAATATCAGAGCATTTTTAAATGGTGTTTTCCAGGTCTAGAGAAGTCATGGAAATGTAAAAAAAGCAATGGAAATTCCTAATAAACCATAAGCACAGACAGTTCCTTGTATACAGCTATATATAACTCTTGTATAGAGTGTTATTCTTGTGCTTTTGTTCTGTAGGACTTTGAGTCAGTGCTTTTCAATGAATTGGCGGAATTGAGAAGAGAGCTGGCATGACAGAAAGCAGATGGTATTTTTGGTGTGTGGATATGCATGATTGATTGTACATTTGAGTCTTTGTTTATATGCAAGGCAAATTACTTGGTCAGTCTCATACTTACTCACATACTCTGATACTTTTATTATTCAGGATTTGATAAAATAGCTCTTTTTCAATGCCATAATCTCATTTAATGGGAAACCTCACGATTTGCAGACTCATTAAAAAGGGTTGTGTTTAGTATTTGAAATCTTTTTTCATGTCACAACAAAAGATGACGTAATTCTTTATTTGGCCTCCTGTTTCCCCTGAATGATATGTTGGATATATTATTTATGACCCTCACTCTTCTAATCTTGGAGAACTTTGTTCAGGTCCTTATTCTCCCCGCATGGTTCTTGTCAACACTGGAATAAATCCAGGAACTACCTTCCTCATCCACTGTGAGAATTTATATTTAGTCCCAAAAACAATTCATAGTTGGATATAAACAAATTGTTGCTTTGGGTCCATATTTTACATTGAACATCAATTGGCAACCCAATACAATTGTGTTTTGTCACAGAATATCTTTCTTAAAATCAAATCATTGATGTTTATTAATACTACAATGAACTGCAGAGGCCCAACAAACTGCACAATTATTCACATGAAAAGCTGAGTGGGAAAATTGGCATTTTATTTGATGTCTTTTGACATTTATGCTCTCAGCTGCCAGTAATTCACAACACAAACACTGTTGTCTACCTAAGCAATGTTTATCTTTACTGCAAATAAAGCCGTACATAACGCAGTCTCATTGATTAATGATTTCTTTTAACCTTGTGTGGTTTTGCTGCTTGTTAAGGATGTCAGGTTGTCACACAGCCTGTTCATTGGCATCTGTCTATTGGCAAGATTCTGCCAAGTGACACAAGAATTTGCCTAGAGTTTGATTAAACTCATAGCCTTTGATGTCAACAACCACAGATATGGGAATTTTTTCCTCTTTAAATGGCTGATAAGTCTAATGTATTTTTTGTATTTTGTTATCTTAACTATTCACTATTATACAGTTAATTACATTTCAATGCATTTTACATTGTTTTCCTCGACTGTGTCAGAACAGAACTCTAACCTTCCGATAAAGATCAACTCTTATAATAGTGTTTCCATTCTCAGATCAAGACTCCTGACACAGGGGTTGGAAATTACAGGTTTTCATGTCTCAGAACTTTGTGACGTGAAATAAGGACAAGGAGAAAAAGAACTACAGGAAGAGGAGATGTTGCTCTCAGTCTATTCACACCACGGCTTCCCACATCTTCACCGTCACAATGCTGGCCATTCATGTGTGGCGAGTGCTCTGACTAACACTGTTGTGTGTGGACATCACATCATGCTCTTTCTTTCTCTCTTTCTGTCTTCTGTCTGTCTTTCTTTCTTATTTCTTTCTGTCTGTCTTTCTTTCTGTCTTTCTTTCTTTCTTTCTTTCTTTTTATCTTTCTGTCTTTCTTTCTTTTTATCTTTCTTTCTTTCTTTCTTTCTTTCTTTCTGTCTTCCGTTCTTACTTGTGTCTGCACTGCTCTTTGTTTGCTTTTCTTTATTGTTCTTCTCTCTTCTGCTATGTCATGTAATGTGGCCCACTACACATTGCACCAACATTAGTTTAGGATCCTTCCAGTTCATCAGTATTGATCCACTGCACATGAAGCACTCATTCAAAGCCAGAGCTCTCAAAACAGCACAGGTCTGCTCATAAGTTGACTTCTTTCTTTCTATCTGTCTTTCTTTCTTACTTTCCATTTGTCTTTCTTTCTTTCTTACTTTCTATCTGTCTTTCTTTCTTACTTTCCATTTGTCTTTCTTTCTTTCTTACTTTCTGTCTTTCTTTCTTTCTGTCTTTCTTTCTTTCTGTCTTTTA
The DNA here is from genome assembly GCA_036877575.1 of Botia almorhae. Lineage (NCBI taxonomy): Eukaryota > Metazoa > Chordata > Actinopteri > Cypriniformes > Botiidae > Botia > Botia almorhae. Next base: position 12,949 of record JAZGTJ010009051.1, on the reverse strand, counting down.
TCTACTACACATTGCACCAACATTAGTTTAGGATCCTTCAGTATTGATCCACTGCACATGAAGCACTCATTCAAAGCCAGAGCTCTCAAAACAGCACAGGTCTGCTCATAAGTTGACTCTCGTAATAGCTGCATGAGTCTCTGGTCTGTTCTGGACAGAAAGCCTCCAGGTACTCTACATTCTTTGGTTTCCCAGCATGCTCTGTCTGTTTGAGTTCTTCCTCACAATGGCTCAGTAATGTTGAGATCCAGCTTTGCCACTTACATCTGAGGGACTCGCAAATATCATAAAAGGCTGCAAGCAGCCAGTTTCACCATATGAGTAAACATGCTATATAAAGATTACTAGGGTTTAGCTTTGTCACAGCCATGAACCATGATTTGCCACAGTATATGCTGTCTTATGGCTGGTGGTGTAAGCGAAGGGATATTTTCATTCTAGAGAGCAAAAATCGTTACTGGATAGCAACGTTGGTAGTGCAGGATGAGTCATCAATATTCCTGGAAGAGAATGGCTGTAAATATTGAATGAATATATCAGCTAAATGTTAAGAAGTGCACATGTTCCAGAGCCACAAAACCCCAAATGTGATTTAGCTTCATCAGGTCAGTATTAAATAAAAAACAGCTCAATACAATTTTCATTATCACCATATAACTTTATAAAATGCTGAACATCTTACATATTTGGCAAAAGGTATTACCACCTTTTATGCTTTACAGTAACATACTGTATATAGACCTATATGCAAAAATCACATAAATGTCAATGCAAAGAACCTACAGACCTTTTGTGGGAAGTTGTGGGTAGTCAACCTCAAAAGTGTCAGTCACATTCAGACCAGCGGTGCTCTGTCCTGGCATTCCCTAATGTTCCGGTTTACGTAATCGCTGCATTAGGCACAGCTGGCCTGAATGTAAGCGAACCTGGTTTACAGAACAATACCTTCCTGCAGATCTCATACAAACTCACACAAAGCTGTCAAACATCATATCTACAATGGGGTGCAACTATAGACCTGCCTTCAATAATGTGAACTTCCAGAATTCTGGGTTTCTATTTCATCCTCCACAAACACACACACCTACTTCACTCAGTTTTCACCAAAAGCAGCTCTATTCATCTTTAACTGCTGTTGCTGCCAAGTCTTTCTTTCAGACTTAAATGCGAGATAAAAGGTTGAACGCTTTGGGAGAGGGACGCCCTCAAGGCAGAAGCTTCGAATGCGTCACTTCTGTCAGCACTGTTTGTAGAGTTAACACAGCACGGCTTAAGCCAGTAGAGGATGCAATAAAAGCTGATGAGTGTGACAATTTACTCGGAGGCTTATCGTGTGTTGACATAAAGTACACCCTGTGAGTGATGGCCAAGTGTGTGAATCTCAGAAAGGGTGAATTTTGCATGCTGTCACACTGTGCATGCTTCACTCTGGGTTAGTAGTTGCAAATTCATAAAAATAACAGGTTTCCGCACCGTACGTGTGTGAGCACTTTGTACATTGTAAACCTCGGGCATCTCTGTTAGGAGCACAAAAGGGCTTCACAACTTAAGATTAAAAGCCATGTCAACCCCCTTTCAAAATGGTAAAGCATAATTTAACCCAGGGTTTAAAGTGGCTTATCCTAGGTTCAGAAAGATGTTGATCCAGGGTCAAGCGGTTTTAAGGTTTTTTTTAATCCTGTAATCTTCGAATGGTATTTGATCCTCATGCTAATGTAAGGCATAGCTTTTTCCACCCATCAATAGTGAGCTAATGGCCAATGAATTCCAATGATTAACTTTTACTCCTCACCCCTGGACGGTCTGTGGAACATCCCTAACAAAATAAAGCAATTTCCATCAGCCCATAGACAGATAGCCTGAAATGACCCACACTTTACATTGAAGTGTCTTGTTTCTTGTTTAAAGAGTTGGGCAGTCAAACGGTCAGATGGGAACTACAGCTTTTTGGCTCATCTAACATTTCCTTGAGCATTTTCCCACATAATTTCACACAAGCGTGTCTAAATCACTTTCATGTCTTTGTGTCCCCCAGACCCCTAAAATAGATAGATGCTGTTACACAGCCTGTTTTGTGCTAACATTACACCATCAGTTTTAACCAGTGGCTTCGGCTGCAGTCAGACAGGTCACCTTTCTCCACACAAAGATAGTCACCACACAGAGAGTGTGTCAGTGTTTGTACCCGAGCAGAATGTTTATCTCTTTCTAGTGGACCCTGTGTGTATAGCTAGTCATTGACAAGTTGCATTTCAATAACGATTTTGTAGCTCAGTGTTCCTGTGTTCCTGTAGCTTAGTTGGTAGAGCATTGCGCTAGCAACGCAAAGGTCGTGGGTTTGATTCCCAGGGAGCACATGCACTGACAAAATGTGTAACTTGAATGAACTGTAAGTCGCTTTGGATAAAAGCGTCTGCCAAATGCATTAATGTAATGTAAATTTGATAAAGATTCATACAAGTACGCAAGCAACATGCATGGTTGGTTTTCCAGGGATAAATATAATTCCAGGGAAAAGCAACATGGCAACATGTTACAGTCCATACATCATGTAGTAAGAAGCAATGGAAACGCGTATTGGTAACAAATAGTCAGGAATGAAAGGGCAGGAAATGAAGATTGAAGTGTTTGTTTTCTTTGGGAAAGCTGTTATGCAGGTTCTTGTCAGAGGGAGCTAACTGTGAGATGCAATCAGCTGGTTTATGAGCACCCTGTTATTTGATATTACATTGATATTACAAGTTCAAAATATCACAAAAACTGTCAAGCGCCGCACTCCATAAGTGTACAATTGTATCTCTAGAGCTGTTGTAATAGTGTGTATAAAAACTACAGTAATAGTGTAATAGTGATATAAAAACTACAGGGTTTTTATATGCGTTTCAAATGTTTAAAACACTAGGGCTAAAAGCCCATTTGATAAATACTAGAAGCATCTTATACGTGCATCACTTTCTATATAAATGTTGTACTTCAACTCACTTCAGAGTTAACAGTCTTTCAATGGCCATAATTTGGAGACCAGCTGAGCAGAAGGACACTCGCTGGCTCACAGAGGAAATGGAAAATGTGTTTTGTTCTCAAAGACATTCCTCGTCTCTCTGTGCAGCATCTAGGGAATTAATTAACTCCAAATGTAATTGGACATGCTTTTTGTGTCCTTGTTGATCTCTCACTTGCATAACCCAGCCAGTATAAGATGGGTCATTCTGTGAGCGCCTTTCCCCATTGATGGGGTGATTTTCAAAGTCTGTTTTTGCGATATTTAAAATACTGTCAGACAAATAATGCATTTATATAATAACTTGCATTATGCCATCTTAAGTAAAAACAATGAATTTTAAGGCATGTTAGCACGTTTATGCATTAAGAGAGGTAACAGGGTTGATAGTTTTACAGTTTAATTACAAGGTTGATGCATAACCTGAAGGCACATCTTAAAGACTTAAATAATACATTGTCAAAAAAGAGGAACATAACAGCTTCTGTTTTCCACAATGTAGTAAATGTTCAAATGTGACTAAACATGTTCTACATTTTGCTGTTTTATTAAAAAGCTGTTTTAGAGCTGATTTATATTCATTCATTCTTTTTTAATGACTAGTATTTAACCTCTAGGCATGGATTATACACAGTGGTGACTGACACTCAACTGCGCTGCTCGAAATTTCACAATAAACTGTTTATACGTGCTTATTTTAAAGATGCACCTTTATCGGTTTGTCAAAATATTCGCTGACTCAAAAATCATGTGTCTGCCTCAGGCTTTCTGCTTTTGCAATCAGTCATGCAAGTTATTTGTGGTTGTAGTAGAGTGTTACCGTAATATTTCGCCACTGATAGTTCTGCAAAGTACAGCATGTACAGCTTGTGCTACATTCACATTTGTTTGTATCTAAATGACCTGACAAATTTTTGAATTTGAGATACAGTTAAATCCATCCAAGGCCTTATATAGAGCGCAGCTGTGTCTCAGCGTGAGTGGATCATGTTGTGTCTGTTTCCAAAACACATAGCTTGAACTGGTTGGTCATTGGGAGGAGAGCAAATTTAGCCTTTACATGGAGAATTCGACAAACCGTTGGGTGGTTTGTTTTCTTTTCACATTTTTGATAATACAGGGCTTCGTTCTTTTCAGAATACGTAGGTGGGAATGTGAAGTGTTTTGAGAGCAAATAGTAATACAGTAATGATCTTTATTTACAGCATTACGACAAGGAAAACTGACAAAACTTCAAAGATTGTGTCATCATACTCAGTTTGCGCAGTCCAAGTAAAGCAGGGGGCGGGGCTAGAGGAGAATGGGGCATGTCCCGATGTCTTCTCTTCCTAGCAGAAATACACATTTCCTGTGCTAACAATACCAAGAATGTGATACTAATATACCACATTTCCAAACACTGTAAAACCTTGTGCAACATAAAGTAAATATTGCCTCATTTTACTAAATGGTACTTTGTATAAACATGAATGCTGTGTGTCAAACATAAAAATCTCACACCACACTTTCCTCTCCCTCTGACACCTTTTTCTTGGTTTAGGTCAGTCAGGGGAATGTACCAGGCATCGAGAGCGCGTACTTGGCCATGGATACTGAGGAGGGGGTGGAGGTGGTGTGGAATGAAGTGCAGTTTTCAGACAAGAAGGTTTTTAAGTCCTTTGAGGTAAGACCACACTTACAACATAAATATCCTGGTTGGGATACTTGGTTGGTGTGTTTTTTTTTGTGTATGTGGTTATGCTGTACCAAAAACATTTGTGGACTGTTGCTAAATTGGACAGTCATGACAGAGGTACAGTGACAGAATATAAAAACAACTGTGCAATGTAAAACCAAGTGTAATGGAGATGTACAGTTATGACGCCATTTTGTAGGCCATCTTAGAAGTGTTAATTCACGGTTTACTTTTGGGAATGTTCAAGAAGGTTTTTCGATTTATGAGTAAAATATAGTCTGTTTACTTAAAAAAGAGTTTACACTTTGTTCTATAGTTGCTAACAGGTTGCTACAGAGAATGCACAATGGTTGTCCTTAAAGCTGCAATTCGTAATTTTTTTTTGTTAGTAATAAACAAAAATCAGTTGTTGAGCAAGTATATAACAGATCCGCATTCACAACGGTCTCCGTACCTTGCCCTAACGCTAAGTTTGTAATGATTTGTGATTTATATTGATTTTATAATGATTTTTATAATGAAGTTGTCTGGTCCAAATTCCCATGTCTGTTTGGCTTCATTTGACTTCAACATACATGAAGAAATGTATGTAAAGTAACCTGAAATTTTATGTTTCAAACAAGGATGGCGATAGAGTGGCATACGTTATGGACTGCAGCTTTAAATAAAAAAGTTACGTTCTACAAACCTATTAAAAATTTCCAAGGGGAAATATGATTAGAAAATTCTAATTGTTATCTGGGTTTTATAATAAACTACAAACCAAACAGATTTATATGTAAATGTATTAATGCAGGAAAGGATACGGGAGATGTTTGAGAACCTGATGCAGCTGGAGCATCCAAACATCGTGAAGTTTCACAAGTACTGGCTGGACATGAGAGAGAGCAGAGCAAGGGTGAGATACAAAACACACCTGATACAACAAGCCCCTCTGTGAACTTTCCTATGAACTCACACTTGACTTTCACACTTACTCATGTGTCGTGTTTTCTGTAACACAGGTGATTTTTATCACTGAATATATGTCATCTGGAAGTCTCAAGCAGTTTTTGAAGAAGACCAAGAAAAACCATAAAACTATGAACGTGAAGGTTAGCTGTTTCATCAATGGTTTATCATTTCTGTTACTCACAGGAAAGCTGGAGGACAACACCACCTTCTGGCAGAAATTGGACAAAATCAATAATATGCTCATGGGTAATTTTAAACTTTCTTTGTGTGTCTCAGGCATGGAAGCGCTGGTGCACGCAGATCCTCTCTGCGCTTAGGTAGGACAATATTTTAAACTTTTCAATTAACCAGCTGTTTTTTTCAGTGTAAGAATTCTAGTAAACAAGCTTATCTTGCAAAGGCAACTATAAGAGATTTATAGGTATTTGTTTTGGGGCGGAGCTTTTGTTTTGACTGACCAATAATAGACAAGGGAAGTGTTCAGCAAACCTGTTTGAAAATTTTCAACTTTGTTTGTTGATATCAGTGGCACAGAAATGACACACACAGATACAGTATATACACAATACGCACGGAAGATATAGACAGTATGCCTGTAAAATATACATGTATGCCCAAAAGATATACACAATATTGTAAACGGGTACAGATGATACACAGTGATGATGCACATGATAGTAGTAATATACAGTTTCATGTTTTAAACTAGTTTAAAATAGCATTTCTCTATACATTTAGTCCCAACATCTATATAACTTTAATGCTTTAATTGGTATAAGTACTGATGTTTTTTTTATCTTCAGTTACTTACATTCATGTGATCCGCCCATTATCCATGGTAACCTAACCTGTGACACCATCTTTATCCAGCACAATGGCCTCATAAAGATCGGCTCAGGTTTGACGGGGTCTTTTAATCCTGAAGGGGATTTATTTAAGCTTTTCAAAATAGAACAACATAGATCTAACAGAAAGCTTTTAACAAGATGTTTGTATCTCTTTGCTTCAACAGTTTGGCACAGGCTGTTTGTAAATGGTGAGTTCACTCTTAGCTTTGTTTGCCATGTGGAATGTGGTTATCTCAAAGAAAACACAGGCTGCACATAGTGCCCTGTTTCTTTTCCTTCCTCTTGAACAATGCTTTACATACACTGGCCCAAAATCCCCACAGTTATGTAACACGATCAAAGACGTCACAAATAAAATGATACCCGTAACGAAAACATTAAAAATGCAATTTTGAAAGTTCTAAGAACGTTCAAAGCATCCTGTTTTTTAGATGTAATAACATTATTGCTTGGTTATGAACATTATTCAAACATTTTTTTATCTGTAACATTTTTTAAATGTTTAAAAATAACATTTTTGATATAAGATATATAACATTAAAAAAGATTCTACTACTGTTTCAACATTTTTTTTGCTAACTTTGAGCAAACATCTTTTGAGCCAACATTCTGAGCCAACATTCTGAGAACGTTCCCTGTACAGAAGACCTTCCTGATATATGTTTGCAGGTTGTAATCTTTCATGAGTACATGCAATATGTTTGGTACTAATGTGTCTTTTTTTTCTCTAGTATTTGCTGAGGCTATTCATGGGAATGTGCACCAACATCGAGATGAAGTGCGGAATCAGCATTTTTTTGCTCCAGAATATGGTCGTGAGTTTCTGATGCATTTTCCACCCTTACGATTTTGATCTTTTAGTCTCTCAACATCTGCTTTATCACTACCAACATTTTGCAACTTATATAGCTCATTCCAGCGCAAGTACATGCTATCATTAAAGCTAATTGGTGACATACCAAGTACATGTAAATGTTTCATGTTTTAATCAATTAAATTAATTTTTAATCAAGTTGTTACACAGATAACATAATTTGCCATTAGGAAAATGCAAAATAAAAAGCATGTGACATTTTTGCACCCCGCTCTGTAAAAATGTTTCATGACCTTTCACCTATTTTGTTTTCTTTCTCCAGTTGCTGAAGATGACTACGCCATTGATATATTTTCATTTGGCATCTGTGCCTTGGAGGTTAGAAAATTAATTGAACTATCAAAGCTAAAATATAATATTACTTTTTTTTTTGATAAAAATCAATTTATGACCTTGGTTTTGTTTTTTATTCTTTTTTCAGTGATCAATTTGTTTTTTATTCTTTTTGATAGTGATCAATGTGTAGTATAATGCAATGTAAGTCGCTTTGGATAAAAGCGTCTGCCAAATAAATGTAAATGTAAATGTTTTCCCCATTCACCTTTAGATGGCAGTATTAGAAATTCAGGCCAATGGAGACACTGCAGTTTCAAAAGAGGCCATAGATCATGCTGGACAGTTACTTGAAGACCTTCTCATGAGGGTAAAAGACGTTTTTATGTTCATGTTTGTAACTATAACTATTACAGCCGAGTTCAACTGGTTTGCTTTATTTCTGCTTTACACTGACAGGAATTTATCCAGTCATGTGTACACACAGAAGCTAAGACGAGACCCACGGCTCATGACCTGCTGTTCCACAGGGTGTTGTTTGAGGTCCATTCCTTAAAACTGCTTGCCGCACACTGCTTTATCAATAACCAGTGTAAGTGTGAACGTGTGGAAAACACAGGTTCATACCTCTTTTACTTGCTGGCATAGTACTTTCTGCATAATTTAGATCTTAAATAAACTTCTTTTCTGTCCAGATCTCCTTCCTGAGAATTGTGTGGAAGAGAAGACCAAATCTTATGATCCTAATGGCATCATGGCAGAGATTAATCATCACGACCGCCCTGGAGTTCATCTGAAGTGGGTTTCCTAAAGTGTGACTTTATTTCTCTCCAGTTGTTTCCCCTTTCCTCTAGGGTCATTTGTTTTTGTTTTTCTCGAAGGTATTCTCACGTTTCTCCTCTTGAGCTGGACAAATTCCTTGAGGATGTGAAGTGAGTCGTTGAAAAGATCTGCTAATCATTAAACTCTTTTCATTTCCATGCTTGTGCATTCTGAGATTGCAACCTTTTCTTCTTTTGCATGGGCAGGAATGGCATATACCCCCTGATGAACTTTGCGTCTCAGCGACCTCATCCGATCCCCCGCGCTCTGTCTCTGTCCCAGGAACAGATGGAGACTGTGAAGACTCCAACCCCAGAACCGCAAGAGACTGAAACCAGGAGGGTAAGAAACAGATGGGTAGAAAAAACAGAGGTGCTTTGATTCTGAAATACATACAGAATGCCTCAGAATGTCTGTTCTTTTTTGGTAAACGGTATGTGAGTACAGATCTGATTCTGGCGATAAGAAAGGGTCAACTTGAAAAAGCTGACATCTGTTTACATGTTCCCAGAAATGGCAATCAATGTATGTTGTCCATATCCAAACAGTATTTTATCTACATTTTACTTACTAATCCTTCCATCAATTTTTTCAGATATTTTAAGACTATTGTATTATGCCGCTGTGTGGGACAACATTACATTTAAAACAGAATTACAAACAGCTGTAAGACCAACTGTAGGAACACTAACAGTGAACTTTTAATTTTACATCATTTTAAAAAGTTTAAATAGCATTTATAAACCAAACAGTACTGTTAATACAATGTGTAAAAAAAATTGACGTTTTAAACATTCCTAAAACTTTTATTATTTAATGGAAGTGTTCCTGCGACCTAAAATTGTTAGCTGGGTAGTCTTAAAAACAACACTTTAAATTTAAACCAGGTGTGTTTTGTTTAGGTCGTCCAGATCCATTGTAATTTGGAAGCGAATGAGGAAGGCACACGGAGTCATGTGAGTTTGGTTTTAGTTTGGCTTGTAGTTTTGTTTTGCATGATCATCAAAGAACAGCTGTGAACATTCTGCATCATCTATTTTATCTTTTTCTGTAGCTCTCTCTCTTTTTAAAGATGGATGACAGGCTTCACCGCCAGCTTAGCTGTGATGTTCTGCCATGTAAGTAAACAGTAACTGCTCCTGCTGTTTTTGTGCTAAAATATTTGATGCAAGCAATTATGGTGCATTATAAAATTGACAAGTATATCCATCACATTTCTTTTTTTTATGCACATGGCAAGTGATTTGTTAATCATGTCATATATTTTTTGGCATGGAAAATGAGAATAGATGATTTGTGTGTGAATAAATTAAACGTTTCTGTTTTTTTAGCTGACAGTCCTAAAGATTTGGCTAGTGAATTGGTTCACCATGCATTTATCAGTGAGGTAAGCATACATACCTATAACTGACAGGTTTAATTATGCATCAGGAGTCGCCAACTAATTCTAAATCTTTTTGTGTGATCTTAAAGTACAATACAGTTTTTCTGTATGCATGAACACAACTAATTATCGTGTTTTTGTGTCCTGCAGGAAGACTGCGAGAAGTTGGCATGTTTTCTTGAGGAAGCATTATGTAAGCACTGGTCAGGGACATCTTCCTCTCCTACCGCCATGGCTGCGATGTACTAATCCCAGCTGGTCTGAATTCAAGTCCCAGAACAGATGAATAGAGCATGCAAAATAGGCCTGAGCTTAAGAAAAAGAAAGAGAGACACCCAGAACAAGAGGGAATTTAGAACAAAAATGCAACATTACACATGTCAAGTTCATGACAGGATGGTTTCGGTTGGGCCTGGGGAAAGTTTGCACCAAACTACAGGGCTCAGACTGTTAGGTTTGATGTGGATGGTTGAATTTTGGCTGTCACTGAACAACGATAAAGAAACACATTTCCATAACTTGGAGGGATTCTGCTTCAGTGCCAATTATTTGTTTTTGCCAATGAAGTTTCATCATTCAAAAATAAGTTAAATTCTTCGAAGTCATCCTGCCTATGACATCATCCGTCCTCCAGAAGACAGAAAAAAACACAAACAGACAGAAATTTTAGGATGACAGACAGACCTTCAGGAACGGAGTGGGGGGTAAATGTCCAAGAAATAATGCTTCCAATCAGGCAACACAGCTTGGTTCTTGTCTTCGGGCATCTGTGTGTTCCAGTCTTTAATGTATTATTTATTATTTTAAACTATTACATGGTCTTGAGAAATTACATGGTCTTGATATAGACTCGTAAGCAAGGTAAATATATAAAGGTTTAATAAAAAGTTTACATTCTATGTTTCTTTGTTATGTTAGTCTGTATGTTTTAAAGAGCCGATAAAGAGCAAATGAATGTATGGTACTATGATAAAAATGCTCTTGTCACCCCGTTATACTAATATTTTCATTTCAGCATTCCCTGTTTTAGACCTAAACTGAATTTCTAGCTCTTTATCAGAGGTGATTCCTCTGTAAAATGAATGTTCTGAATTGCTGTCCTGTTGCTTTTGTGTTTGTGATGAACTTACATGAGTTGTTGCATCTAGTGTTTGCTCTTTTAAGCAATAAAGCAGAAGAACACTTTATACAGACTGTTTGACCAAGAAAGAGGTAGAACTAACGAATACCTCACCGATTCAAAAAAAGACAATTGCAATTTAATTCTTTTTGCTCATGCTTTTAACCAAAGCAACTAACAAATGTGAACAAACAATCACAAGCAATTAATCATAAGAGCATATTGAGCAGCTAATGCATACTTCCAATTACCAACACAAGTTCGCATACTAGGGGTCCTGTCCATCCCATGTCTTAGTACTTAGTACAATGTGCTGATATGGAATTTGTTATTTGCCTTTTACAATAATGTGAATATGATTTGATACTTGATGAGGTGACTGCTCAGAGATGTTTAACATATATGTGCCCAGTTTACTTTGTGTTTCTGTTTAGTCTTTGATATTGTTTCAAAGACTGTACACATCTTCAGCCTTGTTCTCACACTAATTAATGCATAGTGACAACATTCAATTCTAGAATAAACTGACCAGTGACTGAATTAAAGGAAAAAACAACAAATGCACATCTGTAAATCCCTTTTTGGGTATGAAAAGCTGTTTACGACATTCACATGTTACCACAGTATGTGTATATTTTATATTATGTGGAAATTATCATTCACCATGTTTTCTGTATATGAGAATAGATCCATGTCAAGGCCAAAGATATATACAGTGCTGATGAGAGTGTGAAAAAAATTGCTAACTGTAACAGCCTGTATTTGATTGACACTTGTACATGTAGAGCGGTATTCAAACTGTAAAAAAAACACATATTTTGCCATGCCAGCCAAAGCAGTAGTATATATATCTTAGGAATGCTTTCAGTAATGTACTTTTCCAGTGGCTTTGACTCCCCGATATCTCGATAATGGAAATACATGCATGTCAGAAAAATGATGCTTTTACAGAATTTCTCATTTAATTTGTTATATTGGCATGGTTGTATACTGGATGTGTTGCAGCTGCAGGAAACTATTACAATTAATATTCTCCTTCAGGCAATTTCAAACGTTATGATAACATCACCATCCGCTCAGTGTTATGTTGACACACAGATGTCTTGCAATGTAATGAACTTCTATGTAGTTCCTGGTGTCATTTTTCATTTAAATTAAATTTGTTGACAGGGCCTTTGCTTTGGGCAGTTTTATTTCCCTTATATTTGTGTTGGAATTGTATACTGTGACATGAAACACTATAATCATTAAAAACATCTAATACTTTAATATGACTGAATTGGTTTCTTTTATATCGTAACTTTATACGTGAAATATTTTACGCTCTTTTGCTTAAACTAGTTACTTTTGATTGTGTTACTTCAATAAATCAGACACTGCAGCTAAGTCTCTCTGGATATCGCGAGATTTCGTAGTCTTCCTCGGCGTGTGGACGTTGGTTCTGGAAGGTGTGCTCTATGGCGGTGGCTGTTTCCTCGGTAAATGCATTTGACGTTTATCTTTAATGTTTTTCCCAAAATACGTGTAGTTGCTTGTTTTAGCCACATGTGTTTACGTTTCAGGACAGTGGTGTCATTTCAAACTGTTTGGTGTAGATGAGCAGGCCTTTGGCTAACTAGCCTAGCTCACCGTGAGCGGGATTTGTCTCTCGGCCTGCTGCTATTGCTGCTGCGTGTCCTTTTAAAGTTCCCAGTGGTTAATAACGATGTTTGGATGATCATGTCATTTTTGATAGTTTGGATTTGATCAAAACAGTCATTTTTAAAGGTTCCTTCGTGGGGTATCAACCTAAAAGCCTGCGCGTTCTCGTTGAGCTAACGCGTTCACCCATTCATAGTCTTCCATTAGCTCTGTAAATTTATAACGGCTGTATAGCAAAAGATAAACTATATGCGTCACTTTGTGTTTTAAGTTGCCAAAACTATATTAAATTGCAGTCTGTACTCGTGTGAATTTTATTATAATTCCGGGTTTAACGTTACTCGGTAAAGAGGTATG
>JAZGTJ010009050.1:0-19980 GCA_036877575.1 Botia almorhae | reverse complement strand
AAAAAAGTAATCCCTCATATTTATTCTACATTATACGCGATATCTGTCTTAAACATGTTTGTTTAGTGCACGCTTTATTATGTGGGCTTATGTGTATATGTTAATATATAACGGGTAGCTGTTTCAGGATCATTGTGCGGAGGGATATGTTTGACTGGCCGTAACACGCGTTGGGTCGGTGTGCGCTGCTGTTATTGATTGATAGTGGTGAGCCCGAGACGAGCAGAAACCAGCAGCACGAGAAACTCAGTGCTGGTTTAATGTGTTTTTATCGCTGAAGTCGCGTCGATGGGATTTGTTTGATCGTGCTGATTTAATCAAACTCAGGTACTGACTTTACGACCTTGTTTTCATGTCACGGGTACAGATGATCTGCTCAAACGTTGCGATAGTCTGCTATCAACAAGTGCTTTAGTGGTTTCAGTTAGCGAACGAAATTAACTAGTACTGTCATTTGTAGTTAAATATCATCAGGATTTGATACCCATTTGTCTTAACTAGTAAAACTGTACGTGTAACTGTTTTTCGTCTAGTTACTTTTTCTTTGGCCATGTGTTCACCGTTGGAAATTTACTTTGGCCCATCCATGCGTCTGTAAACTATATATAATATATATAAAACTATATAATATATATAAAACTATATAATATATATATATATATTTAAATGATTTGCCGTCTCCTTATGATTTATCGCTTCATTTTGTAAGTTTCATACAGTACGCTGATTCCATTATGAGCGCGTTATTACAGAGAATATTTTACAGTGTGGTTTAAATGATTGCTTTGAACGGTTCTTTGGGTCTAAATGTCTCTGTGTGTGTTTTAAATAAGGTAAGTTGTTTTAAAATGCCTTTGCTGGGGAAGATAGTGGTGATCAAGAGAAACGGAGAAGATGGAACTGAATTCCCCCTCACAGCGTCATGTCTTTTCGGCAGGTAAATAATAATAATAATACATCACTTTATAATCACTTCACATCATCGTTTAATACACGGAGTATTTAAATGGATGGGTCATGTAGCCGCTGGCACAGCATTGAGATAGCAGCGCAAACATTGTGGGTTTGATTCCCAGGGAACACACGTGCTTGTAAAATGTATATATTGAATTAACTGTAATATGTTTTTGTATAAAACCGTCTGCCAAATTAATACCTAAATGTATTTAAAGCTTTTGATGCTAGGCGGGCTTTTGAGCTGATGTCAAACCACGCGGACAATCACTTTAGCCAATCAGGATGCAGTATGTTAAATGACAGGAAGTCTGTCATACTGTCGCAAATACGCCCTCATACGCGCAGTGCTGTTTCCTGCATTAGCTCGTTAATATATAGAAAACGCGTGCGCGAATTCAGAAACGTGAGTTCGCCGGAAGAGTAGTTCAGTGTTGCGGTGCATGATGGGATAGAACGAGCCCCATAGATCATGTGCACTATGGTTTTAAACACCACTATTAAATGGCTGTCCCCACAAATTGTGCACTATTTAAGGGTATGGGGGCTGATTCCGACGCAGCCGCGCCGATTGGACAGTAATTGTCTACTACATGCCAAGATGTGTGTTTTAAAGGGACAGTTCCCCCCCAAAATAAAAATTCTTCTATTACTCTTATGTTATTCAAAACCTGTGTGACATTCTTGCTTTTGAGAAACACGACAGAAGATATTTTGAAGTACGTTGGCAACCAAACAACAGCGGCACGCATTTACTTCCATTGTATGGACACAAAGACACTCAGAAATTTCTCATCTTGTCTTGTGTTCCACTGAGGACAAAATCATACAATCAGTTTAGAAAGATATGAGTCAATGATAGAAAATGTTTCATTTTTTATGTTTGTAGTCTTAAGTTTTAACAGTACAGTCACATTGTGATTTGTGTCTTTCACACATAAAAAAACATGAAAACCTAAAAACAGAATTCAAATAGATTGATAGATATAAAGGTATAGGAATTCAGGCCACTAAGGACGAACCCTCAATAATGATTATAACTATGTTTTCAGTGTAGGTAGATAAATCAGTAATAAAGTTCAAATAATTGTCAATAGCAGTCGATGTAATGACACATCATGCTCTGAGTAATTCTCATAGAATCAACACTGTTGTAAGCTGCTGCTCTTTCTATTATAGGAAGCTGAACTGTGATATTCGGATTCAGCTGCCACAAGTCTCCAAAGAGCATTGTAGAATTGAGCTGAATGAGAATAAGGAGGTGTGTATAATGTGATGATGTGTCATCATAACATGTGATCTCTGTGTTGGTCATGAAAGACATGACATGAAGGCATTCGTCACTTTCACATGTAAATGATTTCTTTTCTTTAAGCTCATTTTGACAAATCTGAGCTCTGTGAACCCCACACGTATTAATGGACAAGTGCTGAATCAGTCTGAGCGCTTGAAGCATGGAGATCTCATCACAGTCATTGATCGTTCTTTCAGGCGAGTCTTTTTCCTCATCATCTTTACAATCATTTCAGAACATCATTCCTGTCATCAAGGTGAAGCTGGTTATGATTTTGTAGTAAGAATAGTTTGTCTTGTTCTTCAGGTTTGAGTATCCACCTCCAAAGACGCCGAAGAAAAAGAGGCTGTCCACGACCGGGAGAGACAAAACACCGCAGGTGTGTGTATGGCAACAATCCCACAGTCAGGTTTTAGCTTTGATAACCATATTTACTGACAGAGTCTGGAAGTGTGCGCTTTACACAGCTGGAATGCTGTCTATATGAACAAGCAGCCAAAAAAATCTTGCCACGTAATGCCTGTAACCGTAGTAACGGACAAAAATCGCATACATTTGTGGTGTTGAAAGATCAGCTGTCCATTATGAAGTTCTCACTCCTGTGAATAAATGCAACTGTATTAAGGACTCAAATACAGGAGGTATGATGTGTTTTTTGTCTCTTATTTATTATATATTGGTGAAGTTTGGTACTGTCTTTGTGTAGCAGGAAAATCCCCCTGTACCTGTGGAGAAACGGAAGTCAGAGCTTTCACTTGGTTAGTAACCGTGTGAGAGAGTCATTCTCTCTCAAGCCCATTTTTCAGCATGTTTGTTTTACTCATTTCATATTGAATGAACTGTGTTTACAGACACCTGTTTAAAAGATGGGTCCAATTTGCCTCAATTTGTGGAGCAAGCTGTTGAGACAGTACCAGATGAGACCCCTAAGAAGCACAGTTTGTCTCCATTTGGTGAGCTTTACCAAATGGTCAAACAGGACCTGGCTGCCAAATCACCATGGAAATCTGGGCTACCAATGACGCCTCTTTCTAGACCTCAGGATGACCATGAGGAGCCTGAAGTTCCGTTAGATGTTAAAAGTAGTGCCAAACGGGTCACAACCCCATCTACCAAGAGGCGAAAATCCTCAAAAGGCAGTTTAGAAGATCAGGCTGGACCAGCTGTTCCTCAGAGGTCATTCAGTGTGAATCTGGAGGAAACACCTACTGAAGATATGCCATCCGTAGAGTCCAGCACCACACAACTGTTGGAGAAAAGCATAACTCCGCTTTCTCAGAAGAAGCAAACACCCTCAAAAACACCTGAGAAGTTCAGTGCTGGTGAGGTTGCCCAGCAAATTCTTCAAGAGCCACAACCTGAGGAAAAAACACCTAAATCCCCTAAAGGAAGGAGAAGTGGTGCATCTCAGGTTCAGAGCCCTGCTCTCCAAATATCTTCAGGCCAGCCTCAGACTCCAAGCCTGGAGGGTATGAACTCTGAGGTAAAAATGTCACCAAGAACATCCCCAAGATCAAATGCTGGCAAAAGATTTCAAGTCCAAGATGTTTTGCAAGAGATTAAGACTACCACGATGTCTTCTGAAGATAAAGGTGAGGTTTCTCTCTGTTTCTGAATGAACACAGCCGTTGCATGTCCACCACTGGGCATTTAGGTAAACGTTACAATGTATTTCCTGACTACAAATGAATAAGATACTAAAATTAAATCTGTAAGAAATTGCATTACATCTACATTAAATCTGTGTAGAAGTAAGATTGTTGCTGTTGTTTTACAGATACCGCATCAGTTGATGAGCAGGGTGAGGGTAATGAACTGCGCAGTGATGTCAAACGAAAAACAAAGACCAAACGAGTGTCATTTGGAGGTCAGTTGAGTCCAGAGCTGTTTGACAAACGCTTGCCACCTGATTCTCCCCTCTGCCGCGGAGCAACCCCACGACGTAGTCTGGGACCTTCACAGAAACCCCAGTCTCTCCTGCGAAGAGCGTCCACCATTGGTCTTTTGGTAAACAAAACAAAATCTTAAACTTCAAAGAATGGTCAGTTTTGAAGCTTTTTAATCCAACATTGATATGTTTTTCAGGCTCTTCGACTTCAGGAAACTGTTCCAGAGAGCCCAAAGACTCAAAGTAGTCCTGCAAAGAAAGCTTCACCTAAACGGGCAGCTTCTACAGCAAAGACTCCATCACCTGCCAAGAGGTCACCAAGTACCAAGGCTAAAACTCCATCACCAAAACATCAAAAGTCACCTTCAAGTGCAACCAAGGTGTTCTCACCATCTTCTGCTACACCCAAGACACCAGCATCTTCTAGGAAAGCATCGACCTCAGTGATTGAGGCTGAGGGTAATGGGTCTGTCATTCAGACTCCAACAGTGCAGGGACGATTTTCAGTTTCTCGCATCAGTACACCATCACCTGTCCAAGATCAGGGAGAGACAGCAGAGCAGACCGTGGAGGAAGACGTTCCTCAGCTGTCCGTAACACCAAAAATTCCTTTACGGAGGAAATCCATGAAATCTGCACGGAAAACCCCTAAGAGTGCAATTAAAAGTGCCCTCGATGTTATGCGTTCCAGGCGCAGCGGAGCGTCGCGGGCTAACCTAAAAGGTGCAGAATGGGAAGCAGTTATCCATGTTTTCGTTTTTTGATCAATGTTGAAATAAACGTAAGTTTTATTTCTGGTTTTGTTTCTCTGTTTTCAGTGTTGAACTCTTGGGCCGATATCGTGAAGTTTGGTCAGACCAAATTCCAAGCAGAAGTTCCAGCTAATAAAAAAACTACCAAGAGCAGTGTGGTGAAGAGAACTGTGGTTCCAAAGCCCAAAGTAAAATGCCTTTCTGTCCGTCAAACATTGTGTTTTCCTCTGATTCATTGTTCATTTTCAGTTAATGGTATCGGTTCATAAATGAATGTTTAATCTCTTTGCAGACACCCGCACAGAGGCTGAAGGATGACATCAGCACTGGTCACGCTGCATCTCCGCTCACCATTGTTGTTGGCAGAGCACATATGAGGAGCATCCAGCCTGTGGGTGCAGCACCTAAAATAGTGCATAATTTAGCACTGTCTAAGAAGGACATGAAAATGGATGAGGATTTTACAGGTTTGCTCAGTGCTGTAGAACACTGTTAATCTTTGAGAGAGCAGGAGATGTTCCACTCGTTTAAATTCTACATTTTGCCTTTGTGTATTCTTAGGCGTTCCCGACATTTTTAAAACTCCAGCCAACAGTAAGTCTAAGAACATTGTGTCCACGAGAAGTGCATGTGCAGAGACCCCTGTGGGTGAGTTTTCAGTTATGAAAACACCAGAAGAACCAGGTAAGTGTTTTAGACCTTTGATCTCATGTCTGATATGCATCTCTTATGTGAAATGTTTTGCAGTTGTATTCATTGTTTTTCTTTGCTCATGCAGGTGAAATGACAGTATCTCCATTGAGTGTGTTCTCCACCACCAAACATGAACGTTACAACAATGAAGCAGTGACGCGACTTCTTCTGGAGAACAATGATGGTAGTTTATTGGATGAGGATGGTCTTTCTCAACCCGCTGACATCTCAGTTGACACACACAGTGGAGTGGAGATGACCCAGAGTGATCAAACAGAAGAGGAGGAGGAGGAGGAGGAGGAGGATGTCCCAGAAACAAGAGTCAAAACTCCAAAACGGGCAGTAACAGCGCCATCATTGTGCCTCACTGGAGTAAAGCGACTCATGAAAACACCCAGACAGAAAGCTGAACCAGTTGAGGACTTGAGAGGAAAGCTCCTGAAGACCCCCAAGGAACCTAAATGTCCCCAGGAAGAAAGTCTTGAAGGTGTTAAGGAACTCCTTAAGACTCCCAGACAGAAGGGAGTTCCAGTAGAAGACATGGTAGGAGTGAAAAGAGTGATGCAGACACCCAAACAGAAGAGCAACCCAGTGCTCTGTGCGTCTGGTCTTAAGAGGCTCATGAAGACACCTATGGAGAAGTGTGAGCAACACGAAGACCTCACTTGTATGAAAGACCTTTCACAAACACCAGAATCAATGGAGGACCTGTTGGAGGATAAGCATGAGAAGAGAAGTTCAGTAAAGACCACTAAACAGAAGAAGATTCAGCTCGAAGAGGACCTGACTGGCCTTCAACAGCTGATGAAGACTCCCAAGCACAAAGGGCAACCAGTGGAAGATGCAATGGGTTTAAAGAGGTTGATGCAGACCCCCAAGCAGAAAGGGGAACCCGTCAACAATAAGTTTGGAATCCGTAAACTGATGAAGACCCCTCGGCAGAAGGGAGCGATGACAGAGGAGGATTTTACAGGCCTAAAGGAGCTTGTTGAAGAACCAGAGAGCATCTCTGCCCTGATGTCACATGATGTGACTGAGTCTGTGGAGGTAAACATCAGTGTCACTCCTGTAGGCAGCTCAGTAGAAAGCTTGGTTAACTCATACTCAATGTTTCAGTTTTGTTACACTGCCTGTAGATGTGACTTTGTCTTTTTATGTATTTATAAGATATGTCCTTCAGTTATTTATGTGCACCTTTATTTAATGCTTATATATTCAATATTTAGATACAAGAGCCTGTGCCAGCCGTGGAGAAAGACTCTGCTGTTGTATCAGCTGAAGGTGAGTTAAAATGAGTAAAGCATAAAAAACGCTATAATTGTCAAATTGCATTATGGGTTAGATGTGTTCTGTGCATGGGAAACCTCAGGCAGTAATTGAAGGTAGACACATGTTGAAGGTCCCAACATGTTGCTTCAAAAACAAATCACATGTTACTTCTGAAGACACATTAACATGGAGCTTTAACATGTTGAGTCCTATATGAGGACATACAGTGAAAGCATTTAAAATATCTGTTTAGCTGAAGAAAGGTCATCATATGTCTGGGGTGGCATGAGAGAGATTTTTGAAGAGTAACATTTAAACACACAGTCCTTTTATTATTGTATTATTTCCTGTGTTCAAAGGAGGGAATTTTTTTTATTGAACCACAAAAGTAAATAAATCTGATAAGAATTTAGTTGCAGCTCTTTTCTTAAACTTGTTTGTAATCAGTTCAATTAAACAGTGTCATAATTGTTTTTAATTCATTTCCCATCTTCTCATAGATGTGGATGAGGAATGTGACAAAGATGTTTGTCCAGTTGAAGCTATGAAGACTGAAGTTTTAGAATCGGTGGATCCACAGTGCACAGCTGAGTCACACAATGAACACCATGATCTCAAGACTGAAGCTGTAATCACCCAGAAAACACTCTGTGACCAGAATGAAGAGGAGCCTTCAGTTTCAGTTGAGATGATTGACATCTGTTCTTCTGAGGTAGAGGAGAAAACAAAAGAGCAGCCTGAAGAAACTGTGTGCACTTCAGACAACAGTGATGAAACTGCAGTGCATGAAGATGTGGCAGGTTCAGCAGAGCAGGAGGAGGTGATCAAATCTAAAGTTGTCAGCAAGACCCAGCATGGCAGCCGAGGAAGAGCAGCACAGAAATCCAGAGAAGGCATCAATGACATGGCTAAAGCACCTGCAGTGCTGTCATTAATTGAGGAATGTTCAAGTGGTCCACCTTCCAGCAGTGGCAGAGGTAGAAGAGCAAAGAAACTTATTGAAGTTCCAGAAGTTGCTGCAAGCCCAGTTAGAAAATCAGCCCGTGGAAGAGTTCCTAAGCAACACTTTGAGGAAGAAGAGGCGAAGAATTCTGAGGCTCCTCAAGTAACTGTAGAATCTTTGACAAGTGAGGTGTCGGACTGCCAGCCTGGAGGTACCAAAACCAAGAAAGGAAGAAAAGCTCAAAAAGAAGATGCTGGAATTAAGCCTGTTCAAGACATACATGCCATTGACACGCAGTGTTCTGGTGCACCAGCGGTCGAAGAAGAGCTGATCCAAGTCCCTGTTCAGAAAACCGGCAGGAGGAGGATGATGAATAAAATGGAAAGTCAACCTTCGGAGGAACGTCAACAGATAACTGAAATTGTTTGTGAGGAAAATGCTGTTGCACCAGACAGTGTCAGTTTGCAGACTTCAGGAGGTACTGAGGCTTCCATCACTGCAACTAGAACTAGAAGAGGCAGGCCAACGAAGAAGCAAAACTTGAAAACTGAGAACACCTCTACTTTGGAAAGTGATGTGACAAGCACTGATGTTGCTGTAGTGGCAGAAAAGCCACTGACCTCCGTAGCAAAGTCAGGACGGGGTCGGATGTCTAAAAAAGAAACTGTCAAGGACCAGGCTTTGGATAACGATCCTAAGGTTGAGGCCAACGTTAACGACAGTCAAGAAGAGACTGAAGCACCAGTGGTCAAGTCTGGCAGAGGACGAAAGACCAAACTGCAGAAACAAAAAATGGCTGAAGAGGTTGATAACCAGCCTGCTGTAGACACCAGCACACATGTGGTTGTGACTGAGGAACACCCTAAAACAGAAGAGGTAAAATCTGTCAGAAGAGGTAGACCGACAAAGCAGTCCAAAGAGAAGGCTTCTGCTGAGGCTGTGGAGAATATTGTCAGTGAGGTACAACAAGCAGAAGTCCCTGTTGGGAAACCAGGGCGAAAAAGGGCAGTTATCGCAAAGGAAACGGAAATCGTTGCAGAAGTTCCTGTCAAACGAGGTCGCCGCACTGTTGTGGATTTGGCGTCTCCAGTTGCTGCAGTGTCCAGCCGTGCACGTAAATCTGTCTTCAAGGCAGATTCTGAGGGTACAGAGGATGTAGCTTCATCAGAAGAGCAAGTCAAGCCCATTAAACAGACAAAGCGAACTGCAAAAGTACCTGAATCGAAGAAAAATGGAAATCCCACACAGGCTAGTTCTGCTAGTGTTGCTGCTGAGAATACATCACCAGAGAAGGTTGGAAGAGGAACTCGTGGCAAAAAAGAAAGGGGTTCGTCCAAGGACATCCCAAAAAATCTGAACAGTGAATCGGCTACAGGTGAGGAAGTTGGTGTAGTAAAACCCTCAAAGACTGTTAACTGGAGCCAGGACTTGGAGACCACCAAAGACATTGAGTTTGAACTTTCTGCAGATGTAAAAGAAACACAGAAGAAATCCAAAAGGTTGGACAAATTAGCAGCTAAGACAGAATGCGATCAATCACTTGATCAGCCACCGAGAGGTCGCAGAACTAGAGGACAAAAAGAAGAGGAACTCTCTGTTGAAGACTGTCCAGCAGAGGCTCAGGTAAAAGCCAAACCATTAAGGAGGGGAAAGGCAATGGCTTCGAAAGTACCTGCGTCAGAGCCGAATGATAGTAAGGCCTCAACTCCTCTTAAAAGGAAAAGGAATGAGGTGAGCGATGATTCAGTAGAAAAGGAAACTTTGCCCAAGAAAAGAGGCAGAGTCGCCAACAGCACTGAAGTTGTGTCCAACAAAGACAAATCCAATGAAGCTGAACCTACTGCCAAAAATAATAGTAAACGACCAGCAAGAGGACCGAGCAAGACAGCCCAAGAACCTGATCCAACACCTGGCCCAGTTCAGCCATCCATTTCAGGTGAACCCCCAATATTCTTTGTATATGACAGTGGTACTTGCTTCTTAAAGTTCTTTGTCTTTTATGAGCGTTACAGTAAAGATAAAGATTACAACAATAACAAAGATTACAGTGACTTTTTACCTGCTTTTTATAAGGTCTAAAAGAATGACCTCAGGTAATGCTAATCCTGATATATAAATATAATATGCTAATGCTGTATGTAAACGGGTTTGAAATCGCTGTATAACTGCTGTGAGTGTGATAGTAACGCTGTATGCTCGCACAGGGACAGCCACTCGTAAAGGCAGAAGTGTGAGGAAGACTGAGGAGGCAGAAATCTCTACAGAAACAGCTGCCGTCAGACGAACCAGGAGGAAGTAAAGCACTGATCTTACACAGTGGTCTTAATCTTCAAGCTTGGAAAAGTTTTATTTTTTTAATTTTGGACTTCGTGGCTTCATTTGTACCAGGTATTTGTGTGTAATTTTAGCTGATTTTATATTTAGGAAAAAATGAGAACTGTTTATGTATGTTTTATTTGTGTTTTTGTATGCTCTTATTTTGTTACATTCTAACTTGGAAAGGTTGTTTAAACATATAAACATCTGAGTTTTCTTCAGGAATTAGCAGAAATGTTAAGACTTTGTTTTTGAACTGTTAACTTCATTTAAGATTTTATTCATTCTCTGTTTTCTTCTGTGTTCTTTTTTTAAATATTAAAAGAATGAAATAAGTGAGGTGTGAAAACTCTTCAGTGTGCAGCTCTTGACTCAAGTGTTTAGACAGTGCTGCAGTCTGTGTGCAGCACACATGAATAACATGCTGGAATGTTTTCATTAAAATATTCTTCTCGCCTCATCTTTCAGTTTTTCCCTTTCATTATTGTGAGAAATAAAGAATCCCTGCATACATACTGTGGTGTCCATAAACGATGCAGTTGTTTTCCACTGGGAAGATACAGGAGTTGCTAACAATGAACAGAACAGTTTATCACCGGAGGTTGTTTTTAACATGTAAAATGTGACGCTGGTAAAGAACAGACAGCATTATCAGCTTAGCACAGTAAATGCCAAGCACACACAGTCTAGTGCTGATCCAGTGTGTGTCATGAATTTGAAATATCACTGCAATTGTGATCTTAGCCCGGTGGAGCAGAAATGATTTGCTTTTGAAATCAGAATCAGTCATATTCGCCAGGTATGCACAAACGTGAGGAATTTGTGTTTTTTAAGGCGCTACTGGTACATACATGCATACATACATATCTGAAATAAGAACAGAATAACATTGAAATCAAATTAAATGTCAACTTTTACACATCAAGCTCGCATAACACTAGCAGATACAAATATCATGTAGCAAATGCATCTTTCCCAGAACTAAAATGAGCACATATCTGTTTCAAAGGAGGGCAATGCTTCACAGGTTTACAGTACTGCGCAATACTGTACAGAAGACAGTAGTTCAAACTGCATTTACAGCTGTAAGTTTTGCTAATAAACTGTCTATATGTCCATTTTCATAACTCTGTGTGATTTCCGTCGATGGCACACAGGTGTGTACCAAGAAATAATACTAATCAAAATAAACTGCCTGCGTTTTGAGAAGACGAAAGAGAGAAAAGCGCGGTGCAGTTCTCCGCCTTACCGGCAGGCGGCAGTGCAGCGCGCGGCACCTCAAACGCCGGCGGTGACGTCACTAGAGCGAGCCGTTGAACCTCGTTGGCGGAATTTTTTTGAAATCCAACCGATAAAGCGGCGAACAGCGGGAGAATATAAAACTATATAATACTTAATAATACTATATAATACTAATACATATAAACTATATACACCGCGAAGTTCATATACTCGATTTATGTGCTATGATCACATGCACGTCTGGAGTATAGTTTATCTAAACCTAGGAGATCGTTCTTCCGCTGACATTTTATATCTGAGGTATTGTTGTGAGTATAAACTTTGTTTATTTATTGAATTCATTTATTTACTTACTTAGTGCATTACGCATGATAAAATCATCACCTTAGTCCGCGTTTGATTTGGATGTTTGTTGGTGTTTCATCATGTTTTCTCTTGTTGTCTTGTGTATTTCACGCAAGAGAAAAACCACAGCGCTACACGTTTGTATGAACATACAGACAGTAAAATTCGAGCATAGCTTTACATAAAGCTGCAAGTTATTTAAACATTAATCCGTGAATCATGTCACGTTTGTTGCCAATAATACAGATTCATTACGAAAGGTGCGGACACACCTATTCGTTCTCGTTGCGTATTCGGTACACATTGCATTTCTGTGTGTGTGTGTATTAAAATCATTTATGCATAGACCTGATCAAAAGGTTATGAAGATCATAATTAACATGCATTCAGTCTGTTGTGTTCACACTTTAAACAGTGAATGTATGAAATAAACAGAACGGATAATATTAGTAACGTTTGCTCTGTTGTGTGTGTGTGAAGTTTGTGTGTGTTTTAAAGGTCAGGATGAGTCGGAGACCCAGCAGCAGATATTCAGAGATGCCACTGCGGGTGACGGACAGCAGGATGAGTCTGATCAATGCCACACCTCAAAAGTACATCACTGTCTAACCTGTACAATTAAATGTGTTTCAACAGTGTCATAATCGCTTGTTATATCGCATGTTACTTGTGTTTTGTGACCCTGTTTGCCTGACATCTTAACTCTTATTTCATTACAGTAAAGAAAATGTGTTTGGCAAGCTGAACATCCCCAAACCTCAGTCGAGCACATCTGAGAGACGAACGAGTTTTTTTGGAAAGTGAGTGTGAACGTGAAGCGGTGCATGTGGAGTTAATCTGAATCTGAATGTGGTTTTGTAATTTCTCGTTCCTCCACCCTGTTCATGTCTTCCAGAGATGTATTAAATCCTGTGTAATACAGCAGTGTCTCTGTCTGTTCCTCCACAGAGGCATTGGGGCAGGTGGCCAGAGGACCAGCATGTTTGGGGCATATGGAGGCTCAGAGAAGATGAAGGACCCCAGACCCTTACACGACAAAGCTTTTGTCCAGCAGTGTATTAAGCAGCTGTGTGAAGTATGCCTGGTTTTGTTGTCATCCACAAATGCTTGCTATACGTATTTAGACATTGTTAGAGTTGGACAAGCCTACAAACAGTCAGAAAGTGTTTGTGTAGATTCACAGTGTTTCAAGTCATGAAACTGAAACTATCAGGAAACTTTAACATTGTGTTTTATAAGATTTTATTGTGTTCTAGGAATGCCCATAGTGATCAAGGAAGTTTGTTGATCCAAAAATAGTTTCCAGTTAATTTTCTTTCCCATTATGTGTAGTTCCTGGTGGAGCGCGGCTTTCCTGGCAGCATCACGGTGAAGGCTCTCCAGTCACCATCCACAAAAGAGTTTTTAAAGATATTTGAATTCATCTACACCTTTCTGGAACCCTCCTTCCAGATGCCCACCACCAAAGTTGAGGAGGAGATCCCAAGGATGCTGAAAGATCTGGGGTAAGTGCAATATGACATGAGTGTTCAGTGTGATGTCTTACCAGCTCAGGTGTGATGAAGTGTGTTTGTTCAGTGTAAACCTGCAGGTGTTTGTGCTCATCACTGACCGTTTGTTGTGGGTTTGTTTCAGATACCCCTTTGCACTCTCCAAAAGCTCCATGTACTCCATCGGTGCTCCTCACACGTGGCCTCAGGCACTCGGTGCTCTTATCTGGCTCATCGACACGGTCAAGGTGAAACTTCTCCACACCGTTAGCATGATTATTTAAACA
The DNA here is from genome assembly GCA_036877575.1 of Botia almorhae. Taxonomy (NCBI): domain Eukaryota; kingdom Metazoa; phylum Chordata; class Actinopteri; order Cypriniformes; family Botiidae; genus Botia; species Botia almorhae. The sequence continues at coordinate 6,507 of JAZGTJ010009050.1, read as the reverse complement.
TCACTTACAACTGTTACAGATTTCCATCCCAATTTATGCAATGAAGAGCCTTTTAAAGTCTCTGTAAGTGCTCCAAAACACCATTTTCACTTTAAAATCTGCTAAACTTTATGAATGGTGTTTAAGGCAAACATCACTGTTGCTCTGTGTAGAGGATGGAGTAAGTGGATGTATTAAACTTTAATGTAGAACTGCAGTGACTGTTAAGGAGATGATTGTATCGTTTTACATATAGATCTTACTGTATATTTCACACATTGTCTTATTGGTTCTATAAAGCCCTGCCTTCTTAAATATTGAATGGGCTCCGATTGGTTAGCATTTTGTCGGCATGGCAACAACACACCACTACAGCAACTACCCCATTTAGTCCCCTATTTTGTGTTTTTGTGTGGGCGGGGTTTAGTATGTATGAACTCGTTGTAGTTCCAACAAGCTTTTCATTGTAGTTGCTCAGAAGTGATTTCTGTTGAAGAGAGTCTTTGTTATCAGTGAAGTTCGTATCTTTGCAGATATCGTTTACGTTCAAACATAAAAACTAATGGTGATGGAGTGAAGAGCTCTTAAAGGTTCCTTTATTAAGAGGGGACTGTTGTACAGTGTTTGACGTGTAGTAATTTTATCCTGGCAGCTGTTCAGCGGTCTGAGAGAGCAGGGCCTGCTGTTCTCTGACTTCTCTGATGAACTCTGTGACCTAGAGGAAGGGTCCGTGTACAACAAGGTACCGTTCATGACAAACCCTTTGCTGACATTTCAGCTGTTGAAACCCTATTGTAGACATCAGGTTTCTGCTGTTTGTGATCTGTGTGTGTGTGACTCTTGCAGCTCTTTATGGAGTACTGCTCTGATGCCTACAACAAGTTCATGCAGGGGGCAGATACCTTTGAAGATGAGGATGAAGACTACCTCAGTAAACTGAGTAAGTGGATTGTGTGTGCTTGTGTTTGGACAGGAAAAAATGATGGCGATTGTTACAAAGGGAAACTTCATTTAAATACAAATAGATTTAAAATGAACTTTTAGGCCAGTCTGAGCAATCATATCCCATCAGTCATAACAGCTGCTGCCTGCTATATATTCAAACAAGCATTTGCTCTGTACCAATGGATTCTCTTGTGTTTTTATCATTTCTGTCTAATGTATTCTAAACTATTTAAAAGTACAGAGAGAACATTGTTGCCTTGGCATATATAATAATTCTCACAGAGGATTTGTGCAGTCATTCTTCCTTTGGGAATTTACATCAAATATTGAGACATATGCGGTAATAAAAGACTGTTAACAGCATATTTATGTGTTCATTCAGGACTGTGATGATAGGAACTGAGCTCACAGTATCAGGAACATGAAGAAACTGTCAGTGCAGCTGTTTGTACCAGCAGTGTGTGGCTGGAGTGCAGTTTGTGTAAGGTGTTGTTGATCTGTGTGTGTGTGTGTGTGACAGAGAAGCTGTATAATGTGGACGGGGCGCTCTTACACTCTCAGCAGGAGAAACATGGGATGCTGATGGAGCATGTGGAGCGACTCGAGAAGGAAAACCAAACTGTGAGTGTGTGATGATGTCATTACAGTTTTGCTTCAGCAAACAGATTTTGCTTTAGACTTGCAGTGGCGACCCGACACAGTACCACATTGGTTTGTCAAAAGTCATTAAAGTTAAAGATGAAATGTATGTTTATTTATTTATTTATGTATAGCAGACATGGCTAATATATGGCCTGTTGTTTCTTCTAAATAACCTTGTGTGTGTGTGTGTGTGTGTGTGTGTGTGTGTGTGTCAGGATCGTTTATCAGGAAAGAGGACCGAGAAGCTTCGGTTACAGGCTGATCTCCAGAAGCTGCAGAATTATCGCTGTACTCTAGAGGCCCACAAATCTGGACTGGAAAATAAAGCTGCAGGACTGACTGAGGAGCTTGAGGCCACTGGTGAGGGTTTCCTTCATGAGGAACATCTCCACATGTCCTGCAGTAGCCTCTCATGCTTCTCCCCTGATAGTGGAATATGAAACATGTGGCGGTTCTCTGTACAGAGATGCAGCTGGAGAGTCTGAAGCAGGACCGGATGAGACTGCAGCACATACTGGAGAATCAGAAGTTCACACCGGCTGATATCGAGCGCATCAACCGCGAGAGGAATGAACTGCAGCAGACGGTTCAGAGTCTAAGCCAGAGTCTAGAAGAGGCTGAGCAGCTGGTGTGGAACGAGGAGGTCAACTTATCCAAAACCAAAGAGAAGGTCTTTTACTTGCACACCACACAGCCAGACATTCAATACCAGCGTCAAGTCTGGTGCACTCGAACTAATTCTGACCAAGACCTTAAACTCACATTCTCGTTTGGTTTCAGGTAGAACTGTCAGTGGCTGAATATAATAAACTGGGTCGTAAGCTGAAGCTCATCCCTCAGTCAGCAGAGAACGCCTGCGGCCACGACTTTGAGATCAGAACAGACTACAGCGCCACCACCATTACACAGTACAAGACACAGATACAGGTACAGCGCGAATACAGCGCTAATACCGCGCTACATCTGTAAAGAACTCCGGGTTTGTGATTTAGTTACGCTTCTTGTCTTACTCTGTGTAGAATCCTCTGAAGAGCATGTTGCTGGACGTGGAGGATGAATGCAGCAGACTCGCTAATATGAAGTTGAGTTTGGAGGAGGCTGTTGAACAGGTATGTGGGAGGGGGGCTTTATTCTGTCTGTGTCAGCTGCTCCACAGGTTTTCAGTCAGCATTTTAAACATGAGTTATAGATTTTACCAAATAACAAAGCTTGGACTCATAAAACTAATTCTTCTGTTAGTATTGATGATCCAGTAGAAGTGTGTGGTTGGTGTCTACAAAAGTACTGTCTTCTGCCTGCGTTTTGTTTGGTTTTGTTTTGGATGCTCTGGGCATTTCTGAGGCAATATTGACTGATATTTAGAGAATACAAAAGGTGTGACACTGTGTTCTGGTCAGACACGACACTGCCTTGCACATCTGTGTGTCTGTGATGAGATTTAACTGGTATTTTTGTGCCGTCGCACTAGATGTAGAGAGAGTTTCTATAAAGCGTGACGTGAGACTGAGATGTTGAACATTTAAAAATCTTTTCTGCCAGGTGAGGTCAAACATCTTTGACAAGGAGAATGACATTAAACAGATCAAGGAACAGATTCGCAGAGTCGACCAGCAGCTGGAACACGACATGCAGGTAAAATACAGCAGCAGGGGTTCAAATCCTGGACAAGTCAACCAGCTTGAAAAATTCACAGGATTGTGGAGTTGATTTTAGATGAGATCTTTAGAGGTGTGTCTATTCATACATGAGATTGAAGAAGTTCTGGTGTGTGCAGGAAATGGCTCAGGAGGACGACAAGTGGGCAGCTGAGGTGGACTCTGCTGAAACGTACAAGAAGCGTCTGGAAAAGAAAGTGATGCAGGGATGTGAGGAAGCTGAGGAGGAACTCAAAGCTGCCCAGCAACAGTGAGCATCTCTCCCTTCATCTGTCTGCACGTTATTCCACTACAATCTTCTCAATGCATGTCTGCATTCTCCATCAGGTATCACCTCGTCGTGCAGGAGACCAAAGAGGAGAACCGCATGGTTTCCAAGAATCTGACTGATGTCTTCTCCTCGGCAGTTGATCACCTGTGTGCAGTTGAAGTATGAGACCAGTCATCAGTCTATACTTACAACCATACAAGAGCAGAAACGTTTCAGAGACAAATACAAGAACTACAGTTTGTGTCATGAAATTGTCGTTCTGGTGTTTTCCATGTCTGGAGAGTTTATTTCTTAAGTGCAGACTGGACCTGTAAAGCTGTTTTCTTTGTCTTTTAGAAGCACTGCACTGAGCAGCAGAAAAGGTTTGAAAAGATGAAGGACGTGATGCATGAGGATGAGACTGACATGAAAGAGCTGATGAATCTGCTGGAGAACTTCATGAAGAAAGCTCACAGCTTTTAATGTCTGATAGACGTGTTGTAAATACTTTTAACTAATGAGAAATTCTGCTGTAATGCAGCAGTGAAAGGATTCTGCTGTAGAGACAGAATCACTCTGTTATTATCCTGTATTTACATTTTTATGTTTGTTTACTAAACAATGTTTAGGAAAATTGTAGTGTCATTTATATTTGTGTACACCGCTTAGAAGTACTTTAGTTACTGTACTTTTTCAAATAACATTTGCTTTCTCCATCTAAATAAAATTTTCTTGTGACTTAGTTTATTTTGTGGACTAACTGTCTGAAAGACTTATAATTGTCACAAATTAATTTAAACATTTAAGATTGTAGTAGTATCTTTCCAGGGGAGCACTGACCAATTGAAAATCAGAAATATTAGGGTTTTTTATTGTTATAAAAATGTTTATTGGATGTTCTTTTTAGTTAACGGAGTGCTTGTCAATTTGTGTTCACATTTAATACAGAGCGTTTCCAAATGTTAAATATCACAAAACATCCATGCAATCCAAGATTAGTCAGAAGTTCCTCTAAAACAAGATTCACACTGAGATTATCTAGCAACTCCTCACTGCAGAACAGAGGAGCATCATAGATGAAGATTTGAGTTTTATGTAGAACCTGCAGTGCTTTTTTATTAAAACATCATCACAGCTCCTCAATGAAGCCTGACAGACAACCAGACAATAATCTCTCTAATCTCAACATTAAACTCACTACCCAACAGTGAGTTAAAGACATAAAATCAACTAAAAGCACCAGTGTGGCACAAGTTATGTTTCTTTCTGAGGAATTTACTTTATTTCAACTGCTGTATTTAATCTCATGAATAACAAGATTCAGAGCTGTTACAACAAATTCATTGATTTCAATGAGTCAACATTGATATTGATTTTGATACTGAAATATGAATTTGTGGTCGTGTTTTACTCTGAGCTGATAAAGGTTTGAGTTTGACACATGTTCTCTGACAGATGGTGCAGTTGTTCTCTGTAGGATGTGTATGCAGTAGATGAGAACGATCAGATAGTTGTGACACAACTACAGCACAGACTGACCAGCAGAGGGAAACCAGAGTCCAAACATCAGCAAACACATTCTCATTCACACAGCAGGATTCATGTACCTTCAAAAGCAGTTTTGAAAGAAAACGTTGTGTCTGTGTAAAGATACATGAGCAGATACAGAAGGTGAGGGAGAGTTTCGACAATGAGAAGGAATGATAAAGAATGATAAATAATAAATCTTCTGGTTCAGTGGATACAGGACGTCTCCACAGAATTCCTTCCAGGTCTGTCATTAACTGAAATTGCATCTTTATTGCTGTCATAAACAAAACAGAGTTTTGAGTAGGGAAATGTGTGTACTAATGTTTGGTTTCACTTGATGTCTAAGTAGGCTGTTTACTAGGTTTTAGGACAGAGTCTGCAGAGTGATTTAAAATAAGATCTTTATTTGTGTGGTCATTACTAAGAGTATAATAATATGAGACAATATTTCTGAATGCTCATAGGCATACATGAACTAATGTCTTTTAGTCAGAGTTTGGTGACGTGTCACTGGATCCTCTCTCCGCACATCTGGAGTTGTCAGCATTCCTGTGACTCCTTGTTTTGTTAAATTGGACAATTTTGATAAAGCAAATAAAATGTTCTCATAGGTCCATTTATTACAATAAAATCTGGCGTGGTAAATTAATTTCAGTGGTGCTGTATTTCTATACATTATAAATGTCATCGTTTCATTATACAGAAAGTGTGTTTTAATTACATTAGAAAGCTTTTCATTTTTGGAAACATTATGAATATGTATCTGATAAATATAAGAACTAAATACAAAATAAATAAAATTGTACTCTTTTCTTTCCAAAATCTAGCATGATGTTGGCATGAACTGAGGCCGTGCTCTCTACAGTGTAGATTTGAATGGTGACGACATTTTCACTTCATAATTATTTAACAGCTGTTGTTTCAGACCTGACACACAAGACACACAACCCATTGATCTTTACCGGTTAATTAGAGAACTCTCATTTAACAAGAAAGAGTAACGGGGTGTTACAAGCTGAGGTCGCCCCTCGGGGGAAATCATTCCGAGGACACTATATATATATAAAGCTATTTCATTATTTATAGTATGTATAGAATGAGTACATCTACTGCTTGTAAATCATCATTTTTCCCCGGTGGGAGACTGAAGACGTGTCATACCACAGAAACAGCTTGATAATAATATTCATTTCAATGTGCAGTGTTACAGTGTGAAGAACGTTTGTTTATATTTCTATTGACATATCATATGTAAATATAGGACAGTATGCAATGAAATGTCTGAGATTTCAATTGTTGGTATTTGGGAGACACGACAGATACAAGATTTTTGATACAAGATTTTTGATACAGATACAAGTTTGAAGTGAAAACTGAGTTACGACGTCTTAATTCCACACTTAACGTCACACTTTTTGTAGGGTTGATATAATGCAGCACTTATATAATGAAACACTCTTAACCTGTGGTTTAGTATCAATAACCAGGGGCGCCACTCGCAATTTT
>JAZGTJ010009049.1:0-19980 GCA_036877575.1 Botia almorhae | reverse complement strand
TGCAACGACTTCCGCCGCCTGAACGAAGTCTCGGAATTTGACGGCTACCCCATGCCTCGGGTCGACGAGCTGCTGGACCGACTGGGGAGGGCCCGGTATATCTTGACCCTGGACCTCACAAAGGGGTACTGGGCAGGTACCCCTTATACCGTCGGCCAAGGTCAGGACCGCCTTCTCTTCCCCCAGCAGCCATTGGCAGTATCGGACCCTCCCCTTCGGCTTCCACGGGCCCCCGCGACGTTCCAGAGGATGATGTACATCCTCCTGCGGCCCCACCAGAGCTACGCCGCTGCCTACCTGGACGATGTGGTGGTCCATTCCGAGGCATGGGACGACCACCTAGACCGTCTGCGGAGGGTGCTGTCGGAGCTCCGCTGGGCTGGACTGACCGCCAACCCCCAAAAGTGTCACCTGGCATTCTCGGAGGCGAAGTACCTGGGGTACCAGGTGGGCCGGGGTCTCATTCGCCCCCAGGACAAGAAGGTGGAGGCCATCCACACCGCCCCAGGTACGCGCCTTCTTGGGGTTGGCAGGTTATTATCGGTGCTTCATCCCCGACTTCTCCCTAGCCGCCCCTCTGACAGACCTGACCAGGAAGGGGCAGCACGAGCCACACCAGCCACCCCAGCCTGTCCGGCTGGCTCACATTTGCACCGCACCACTTTTGGGAAATAAAACCACCCTCCGGGGTTTTGTTTGCACCAGCCTGCCTTGTTGCGTGATTCTTCACCCGTGACAAAACCTATTACTGTCTCCCATTCAACCGTATCTCTCTCTCTTAAATTAGCTGCAGTGTAGACGTTCAGTCACCAAACGATCCACTTTTCGTCATCGACTTATTACCCCGTTACAAGGGTTTGGTTTTAAAAACAATTGAAAATTATTCCTCATTGGTCTGCAGACCAATTTTCTAGTCATTCAGTCCGTATATAGGCACAGCAACCACAGCCGCTCAAAAAGGTCTTTCACTATCAAAGGCAACCTCCAGGCCGCTGGTCATCCGAAGCATTTAAAACGTACACTAGATCCAGCCACTTTCACATCCAAAAAGCTCACCTAGCCCTAATTATCTGATTTCATTATAAGCATCACCTGTGCTCCTCCACTTTTTAACCTCCTCATTTTTAAAATTATTCCCTCTATTTTTGTCTCACAAATCACACCATTTTCGTTCGTCAAAAAAAAAAAAAAACATTTTAGCTTTACTTGTTTACTTGCAGGCCCCCGTTCTCGGGCAGAGTTTCGCCCTCTCTTTAAGCACCGGCCAAACCCTGCCCGCTTGAATAGCAGTGAGCCTGTCTTGCTAGGCGTCGTCGGACGGTCACGTTCGCGTCGGTATGCGGGCACCCCATTCGGAAGTCGTGCAGGACCACCCGGTCTTCACCTTCGCCACTCCGAATTGCTGGTCGAGCCCCCCATCCAAATGCTGTGGGCGTCACCCCTTCGATTGCAGGCGCGGGCCTAACCGTCTGATGAAGTGAGCATCTTCGTCGTAGCTCCCGTCCGGTGCTGCGAGGCCCCCCCCCATCGAACGGAGAAACCAGTTTAAAAATTTCGCTTTTCCGCAGCCAGATATGGAGGCTGCTGCAGCCACGCCGTTAGCCACGGTTCCTCTGCCTTCCAGTTCAGCTCATTCTCGTCTAGCGTTACCTGAGAAGTTTGATGGAACCCCCGCTCGCTGTAAGGGTTTCTTGCTTCAATGCTCCTTGTTCATCGCCCGGCAGCCCGCTATGTACCCCACAGATAATAGTCGAGTGACCTTCGTTTGCTCTCTATTAACTGGGTGAGCATTGGACTGGGCCACAGCTGTCCGGGGAGACGATGGATCAGGTTTCGCTTCCTATAAGGCCTTCCAGTGACAGTTCAGAGAAGTGTTTGAACACCCAGCATCCAGTTCAGAACCCTCGCTGCACAAACTGGATGGAGGATACCCTCCTCCTTTACCACAAGGGCTTGAGAGTCGAACTTCAATCCGAATTGGCCTGTCGCAATGCAGGGCAGAACATTGAGTAAGTATGTTGATCTCTCTATTCATTTAGACAATTTGATACGGTCCCGCAGATCAAGTAGAACACGTTTCCCAAGCCATGTCCCATTCCCTACTTCTCACGAACCTATGCAAGTGAACTATACCTGTCTAACCCCTGAGGAACGAGAACAACGCTTCCGTCAAGGGCTATGTCTGTATTGCGGCCTTGCAGGGCATCTTAGAGCTGTCTGCCCCAAGCGACCCCGCTCTGATCAGGAGAGGGTGAGTTTAGCCAATGTTACATCCACACCCAAACATGTCATTCCATTAAAATCACTCATTCAGGCAGAGATATTCACACTTTGGCTTTAGTGGACTCCGGAGCCGCTGCTAATTTCCTGTCTTTAGAATTTGCAAAAGAAAATGACCTTCCTTTGACGTTCTGTTCTCCCCCCCCTAGAAGTGGAGACATTAGACGGGCGACCACTAGGAGAGAGACGAGTACATTGAGGAAGAATTAGCCAAGGGGTTCATTCGACCCACCAATTCACCTGTATCTGCCAGGTTTTTCTTTGTGAAGAAAAAGGGTGGGGGCTTACGCCAATGTATAGATATTGTAGTCTCAATGAAGAAACCATCAAGTTCAGGTACCCTCTACCCCTCATACCGGCCGCCCTAGAGCAACTACACAGGGCTAAATATTTCATAAAACTCGACCTACAGAGTGCCTACAATTTAATCCGCATTCGAGAGGGGGATGAGTGGAAAACAGCGTTCTCTACAACTTCTGGCCATTACGAGTACCTCGTTATGCCATTTGGCCTAGCCAACAGTCCCGCTGTATTTCATTTCTTTTATGAATGATATTTTCCGAGACATGCTTAAGAGATGGGTCATCATATACATCAATGATATTCTAGTGTACTCCGAGACTCGGGAGGAACATGTGAACCATGTACGTTCAGTTTCCCAGCGTCTTTTTGCTAACAACCTATATGTTAAGAGAGAAAAGTGTGAATTTCATCAGACCAGCATTTCGTTTCTGGGGTATGTAATCAGTTCTGAGGGTGTCGCAATGGACGACAAGAAAGTACAGGCAGTCACCGAGTGGCCAACTCCCAGCACGGTGAAAGAACTACAATGGTTTGCTAACTTTTACCGTTGTTTTATTCGTAATTTTAGCCTGCTCCCCTTACATTCCTCACTACGACTCTGGAATGACTCTGCAACCAGGGCATTCTCGGAACTGAAATCCCGTTTCACATCCGCCCCTATCTTACGCCACCCAGATCCAGAGAAACCCTTTACAGTTGAAGTCGATGTGTCAGATCGCGGGGTGGGGGCAATTTTATCCCAGAAGCAAGGCAATCCCCCCAAGATGTTCCCTTGTGCTTTCTTTTTATCAAACTTTCAGCCACAGAACAGAACTACGATGTAGGGAATAGAGAATTGTTCACTATCAAATTAGCCCTGGAAGAATGGCGTGACTGGCTAGAGGGAGCAAACCACCCATTTACGGTTTTAACCGATCACAAGAATCTAGAATATCTTCATACTGCCAAACGGTTGAACCCTCGACAAGCCCGCTGGGCCTTATTCTTTACAAGGTTCGATTTTATGGTAACCTACCGACCCGGTTCCAAGAATATCAAGGCGGATGCTCTCTCTAGACAGTGTGAATCCATACCTAAAGTACAGGACCCAGAGCCCATTATCCCAGAGAAATGACTAGTAGCACCCGTTCAATGGGATCTCCAGACTGAGATATGTTTAGCAAATACACCACTCGAGTTTGGACAGATTTCTTTAAAGGATTAGGAGTCAACATCAGTCAAAATAGCGGGAGTAAATATCTCATGTGGGCGGAATACGCCCAAAACTCTCTCCCTAAACCTGCCACGGGACTGACTCCTGTCATCAGCAAGGAGGTGTGGAACAGAGCCCATACTCGCCTTCTCCGGGCAGTACGCCACCAATCAGAACAGGCTAATCGTCACCGAAGACCAGGTCATCGCTATGAGACCGGTCAATGGGTGTGGCTGTTAACGAGAGATCTCCGACTTCGCCTGCCCAGCAAGAAACTTAGCCCAAGGTATGTTGGCCCATTTCAAATTACTAGAATGGTAACTCTTGTATCTGCACGCCTTGAATTACCTAACCACTATCGTGTTTCTCCTACGTTCCATGTCTCACTCCTGAAACCCGCTGGCACGCTGGTCGGGGATGCTGAGGGGGGTCTCCAGGAACAGGCCCCTCCGCTAATGGTGGATGGCAAGGAGACCTACAAATTCATCAAGCTCCTAGATTCCCGTCATCGGGGAGGGAGACTACAGTACCTCGTTGATTGGGAAGGGGACGGTCCAGAGAAGAGCTTGTGGACGAATGCTGCGGATATTCTAGATCCAACCTTGATTAAGGAGTTTCACAGAGCACATCCCGAGAGACCAGCCCCTAGGCCCAGAGGTAGACCCAGAGCGAGACCATGTTACCAAGGTCCTCCTCGCGTCAGGAGCCGCTCGCAGGGGGGGGGCTCTGTTACGATGGAGACCTCCGCTTCATGTCTGTCAGCGCGAACCGTCACCCGAGTACTAGAACCCTTCCGGACTACATTTCCCATGGACATTTACATCACTTCCTTTTTGTCACATGCTTCCTCACGCGCTCTATTTAAACGCTCAGTTTTGGACTGCTCACCGCGATGTCTTGTATTGCCCACCAGCGTACATTTCAGAGCGTTTTCCTTGTTGTTTTTTGTGGCTGTTTTTGGACTGTTTTTCTGGTTATTGCCTACTTTTGCCTGTTTTGACCTGTTTGAATAAACGCTGCATATGGATCCTTACCATCCAGGGTCTTCATTACAGTATCAGTAATGCTCGTCCTGTCAGTCATTACTATCCTAAAGTGGTAGATGAAATCTCCCGCAGCAAGATTAAACATGTGATAGAGAGCCCATGCGCAGTGGAGAGAAAATTGCTGATATAGTTGTGTGTGTGTGAAAATAAGAGGCACGTGGATTTACGCAGGTATTTCAGTTCTGAAGTGGAGACCAATGCACAGATGGAGAAACTACTTAAGGAGAAGCTACTTATTCATTTGGGCTACCAAAATCTGTGCCTGCCTGAAGGGCTACCAGGGATTTTAAAATTTTGCGAGCCCTGCTTTTAAGAACAAGAATCTTAAAGGATATTAATATATCTTCAATACTTGAATTACAGACATGCAAACTTTGGAAAAAAGAACCAAAAAATGCTTGCTCTCATTTTTACCACTGTATGGAACTGCTCTGCTCTCTCAACAGATCCTACTAACAGAAATACCAACATATGTGTAAGAATTATGCTGCTAGTTTCGCTTAGTTTTTACCCCCTGTAATATGGCTCCAAATCTCAGCCAAAACCTGGCATTTTAATCCCCTTTATAGTAGATTACTAATTTTGATCGTATTTAGCGCATTTCATTACACAACATTAGTTACTTTCTCTGCCTTCTCTATCCTCTTGTTGGCCCCTCATCCACCCATGAGTCTGGTTTATCTGTTGGTATTGTTGTGTTGTTTATGAGGTTGTCATGCAAGTTAATTTCTGGTTCTGGAAGTGATTCTCAGTGGATTAATCGTTCTGTGAGCTCATAAAATCTTTCTTAACATCTTTCTTAAAAAGCAAATACTTTTTATGGTGAACATGCAAATCAGGATACAGCTAGCAAGTGCCACAGAATGATACAATTTAAATTATAGTTCACAAAATATAAATTCTCTATATAACATTGTTTGTCTCTATATCTGTTTGAGTTTCTTTCAAGCAACTCAAGCTATTTTTTTATTTTAGGAACTTACATCTTTATTTACTTTAACTATTTGGGAAAAAAAGCAGCATTAGCATTCTTCAAAATTTCTCCTTTTGTTGGAATGACATGAGCGTGAGTAAATAATGGTAGAAATATAGGTTTTGGGTAAAATGAAGACACATTCTGTTCAAGAAATGTACTTCAAATGACGATTATACTTGACACTGCTATCTCATTTGTGATATTCAACTAGATTTTTAAATTTTCTAAAGAGTGAGTGCCAGGGAATAGCTATGCAATTTTTAAGATTTTCACATTGCTATGAGATTGCTAGAGTATTAGGTGGTTGCTACTGTGTCCTCTGTGCTTCCCTATTAGCTCAAGTCAAAAGATCCTGCTCCCAAGCCTGTTGTCTGAATATGCACACAGTATGCAGAATTCAGTACATACTAGTACAGGAATGTTAATTCAGCTTCTATGATATTCTGATCTTTAGGTCGGTTTATTTATTCTTTGTTTTTATCTGCTAGGTAAAAATCATATAAATAATCAGAGAATAGAACACCACTGAACCACGTCTGATTTGATGTATCATTTATGTGTGTTGCGCAAACCTATTACACTCTAACAATTGAATGCTTAGTGTTTATAACAGTGTATAAGTGTTTATTGTCAGATTCATATACAGAATTGCTTCGCTGATATTATGAACATTAATCTCAGCTTTCAAAACATTAACAAAACATGGTTTAACTCTTAACAAATGTCTGGAGACATTTATAACAAAAAAGTGATGTGTTTTCTGCTAATGTTGTTACACAGCACTGTAAGATAATGAAAAGCTTATATGTCATAATAGTTTCCGGTTGTGCTCCAATGGCCTCGATTGACTTTATCTGGAAACAATACCACATGAAGAACAGGGAAAACCCTGACTCAGCGTTAGCAAAGCCGGATCATGAGCAATCAAAACATCTGCTTCTTGCAGCCAGGAGAGAACGATGAAACAGCTTCTAATATGATAGCAATATAACATTTTCACACACTTTTAATAAGAACTGATCTTATCTTTTTCGTCTTTACTTCCTTGACTAATTTACTAACACACCCCCACTTCTACTTAAAAAAAAAAACTTTCTTATACTGTGTTGAAATATCTGAACCCTGTCTATAGCACTTATTCACTGTTGCCTCTCTTATTGTATTTGAAGTTGCTTCCTTATCCTCATTTGTAAGTCGCTTTGGATAAAAGCGTCAGCTAAATGACTAAATGTAATGTAAATGTAACTGGCACTTACAACAAATCCTCTGTCCTCTTTAGAATGATATTTGGCTTGGATGAGATTTTTACATTCATCTATTGCTGTTTAATAACAAATGCAGGATTCAACTTATTTGTGCTATGACGCTCACTTTACAACCCATATGCAAGGATACCAGACCCTTTCACATGCAGACAGATTTATAGGACTTGAAAGTTGTGTGGTGACAGTTGATCAAACATTGAGTAAAACTCCATGAAGAGAGCTGAGTTTGTTAAATGCAACGCATTACAGTTTGTTAAATGCATGGCTATTAGTTTAATACGTTTTCCCCAGGAATAATTAAAAACAGTATGGTAAAGACATGGATATATGTTTATAACTTTACAAAAGTAACAAATCGTGCAACTACACCCAAGGTTATGTCTAAACACAGATCGACAGGAAAATAATAGTCGGATAGCACAAAACAACAGCAAAGTATCTACTGCAGTGCAATATTGTTAATAAATAAGAGAATATCAATCAAACAAAGGCACTGATAAATTTTCATGTTATGCACCAGCTGTTCGGCTGCCATTAAAATCAACATGTCACCAAAAAAAAATCATTACAGGACTCCATAATCTCCCTGCTGATCATGATTTGATGCCACTCTAATATTTATTAAGCCTGTTTATTCGTTTTTGTGACATTATGCATGTTGCATGTTCATGAAAAACTTCCTAATGTTTATTCTTTTTAAATAGCACTTTTCCATGTGGAGCACATTAAGCCTCAAAAGTCTATTGTATCTGGCCAGCACTACGACACAGTGTCTTCCATTGGATATTTTTGCTTCCTGTCCACTTGAAGCTCTGTGAAATTAGTCCTCATGCCCTTAGTAACATTTTATAACCTGTAATAAAGTCATTTCCTGCAGGATAGTGACACAGTTTTGCCTCTCTGTGCATGAAGTGCCCTGCTTGTCTGAAGCACCAGAAAACAAGCTACTTTAAGTTGATAATAATGTCTTTGTGTTCAATTCATGAACATTTTCAACAAAATATAATATTATTCGGGCATCTCTCTGCTCCTTTAAGGGCTTCCATCATTTCTGTTTGGAAGTTCATGGAAAAAATGGCTAGAGCAGGGACATCTCACAGTTTTGTGTGTGAGCAGGACCGGCAGCACTGCTTCCCGTAGAACTTGTGGTTACAAACTCCATGCTGTGGTACCAAATAACACCAGTTGAAATGATCTTTACAGATCACATCTGCAAAAAAGAGAAAAAATACATTAAGGTTACAAAGTAAAATGGGATAACATGCCCTATGACTGATACAATAATATATTTAAATTGACAAAATATGACACCTCAGAGATTCTATAACAAACAATGTCATAAGTTTGATATCTCTTGAATTCATATTAAATTCACTGCAGTACAAAATGTAGCAGAAAACTATTATTATGGACAAAAAATGGAATTTATAAAAAAAATTTCCTAATTTTTTCCATCTCTTTCGTCAAAAGTATTTAAAAGCGTTATTTGTTACATAACTCTATTTACTGGCAGTGTGTTAGTACAAAGGGATTTTACTTGCAGACCTTTTTTCTCTGGCTGGGGGCAGAACACTGTGTTACAGGCCTGGGACATCACAGGCTTCAGCTTTAGAACAAACCCAGATGAAGGGCGTCCATAAGCGAGACACTGTAATGACCGCACCTGAACTCCCCCTCCACATGACACTGTACACTGAACACAAACAAACACAAAACACGTCATGCACAGCAACAATCACAATGATCAGTACAACAAACAATTCTTGACTCTAATACAGCTGCTCTGTTAGTTATTAGCGTTAACAGAACTATTGCATTGCTTAATCTATTGGTGTGACTAGTATGTTGTCATCTAGAACAGATGAAAATGGTTGGAAATGTTGTCCTTAGTCCTGTGACAAGGGGGGTCTGCTTAACACGTCTTTATACTGCTGAGTGTATAGGGGCCGGGCCCATCCTTATCATTTTATCTCGGCTGGCCATAATAACAGGGTGGTTACAAAGATAAAGCGGGCAGTATTTGGTACCACACACTCTAAAATTAAAAATACTATTAAGTGACTGATATAACCGTAATCTCCATCTAATGTTGAGTGTCTCTTTGCTGAGTTTAATTCCATTAGTGGTTTGTTTAATTTTGCATCTGGTTAATGGGGAATATGGGATCATTGAAAAATAAGTAGTGAGGGGTGAATAAAAAAACCTGCCTGGGTCCACGGAGATAAGTACCAGTCTGGTCTGTTGTGTGGAGAGAGTATGGGACAGTCTGACAGCACACAGGTTCTCTGGAGCTCCGTGAAGGGTTTAGACACGTGCTGACACTTTTTGGGTGACAACTCTCTGTATTTCCCTGCCACATCCTTCTTAGCACACTTTACGCCACGCACCTGAATGCCTTTTCCACAGGACACTGAACACTACATTATAGCGTTATATAGGAAAACATATATATAGGAAAAACAGAACATTATAGCACCCATTACACTCAAGCACATTTCTTCACAATATAAATAGAGCACAAATGTCTGAAAGAGGCATGTCCCGAGGGACTGAAGCAGTAATCATTTAGCTGGTGCTTTTGCTTACTAGTCCAAATACTTACTTTATCACTATACCACTCCACTGTAACCCAATGAAATGCAAAAAAGTTTACCGGTTGCCAGGTGGAGACGAACCACTGGGCCTTGCGCAGTTTGTAGCAGCGTTTGATTATGCATGTCTCCTGGCGGTTGGGTTTGGGTAGAGCAGCACAGGAAGCATCTGGTAGAACACGTAAAGGAGAACCTGAGTTACTGCTCACACACGTCACTGTCCTCTTTATCACCCCCTTCCCACATTTACGAGAACACTGGAGAAAAAAATCCAGTAATTCAATTAGGACTTTGTAACACATTTAATCTCCACCGTTAGAGATACAAAGCAGTTGTCCACAAATGTTGTGCTTGTTACCTTTGACTGCTATTTAAAGAAGAAACTGAGTCTATTACAAATCTCTGTTATGCTAACTAACAAGACTACATTTTGGTTATAATGAAAAAGGTGTGCTCTCAGTGCCAAGAGTAGGCAACAAAATTATGATACCTTATAACCAATTTTGGCAACAAGTGTACTTCTTTAAATAAGGCAATCCCACACTGCGCTACAACAATCTTATGAAATGTTTTGATGGCGGGCGGATGTACAGTAAGGGCAATTTCAGTTCTAAATATAGCTATTTTTACGTGGCAATAAAAATATTCATAAAACAGTTCCACTTAATTTAAAAATGCTATGCTTCACCTTACATTTTCTCTGCTATGTATGCTTATAAGGGTATTAGCTATTGACTGCTACAAGTCAAATCTCTCGTACAGTTTGTGTGAGGTTGCAAGTGACTTGTTTGGTATGTTCCGTTCTCCCTCAGAAGGCAGCAAAACAGCAAGCCAGTTTACTAAGGTTTGAAAATGAGACATGAGGCCTTTACATCTCCTTTACATCTCTCCAAAATAATCAGTGTGGACTCCAGAGTTGACATTGCATTTCAATTCAGAGCATTCATGATATTGAACATCATGGCACTTCCAAGGTACGTTTGAATGGTATAACAGACTACTTACCTGAGACCATGGCCCAGATGTCCAGACAGGTGGGCATGTGTGTGTGTTGCAGATCTGTTTGCGAGATGGTGAGGGTTGTGTACACTGGTCATCAGTCACTGTGTCCATCCGATTGGGGCCTGTTTTCTGGAGGCACTGCACCTGTCTGATCTGCTCTCCGGACCCACAGCTGTGAGTGCACACACCCCAGTCACCCACGCTCCAGCTGTGGCATACAACAGCACACACACGCACTTTAGGTTCTTACATGCGGATAGTGTTATTTATGTTAATGCACTAGAAACATTTGTCACACATATGGGCTCCAATCCCTAAGCTTTCCCCAAGCAATTATTTATCTTCTGAGGTTTTGATTGTGTTTATAACTGCCCACTGAATAGTATAAATTGTTTATGCTACATTTTAATTATATACATTTTAAAATTAGCATGTGAACTATGCAAATTGCAATAATAAACATTGTCACAGGACCTCACTATGTTGCATGTTTAATTATGCATGTAGCATCCAGTTATAATCCCAGAAACTGTTCTTTTGCATTTAAAATGCAATTTATTGTGAAAATGGCAGTCTGACAGTTGCATCATATGCAAAACAATTCTGTACAGTGTACTGTTCTGTATACTGAACATTTGTACAAAATGCAGTATGTCATCTGGGTATTTCATACATGCAAATGTGTATACTGCAAACAATATACATAACAGTGTTTCTCAACCAGGGGATTGGGGCCCACTAGGGGACCTCAACAAACTTCCAATGAGGACTTAAAATGATATAAAATAAACTAAAACAACTTAAATATATTTCTTATAAACATTTCTTAAGTGTTAAGCTATTTTTATCATGAATAAACATATCTTGTTAAGGCAATCTCTAGAGGAATTTACTGGGTACAAGTTGTAAGTGGGGGAACCTCCAAATGTTGTTGTGGACAATGACTAGGGGCTCCAAACATATTATAGCCAATAAATATGTATAGATTCCACACCCACAACCTGTGTTATGGTCAGGTGTGGGTTACCATTGGGACACCTTGTTTATCAAGTGTGGATAATTTGTTGGCTTTCAGCAAAAGTCACCAGTCAAAATATCAGCTCATAAAGGTCAACAATTCTCCCCAAATCCGCTTAGATCACACCATCAAAATATACGAACAGCTTAAACTTTATTTATCAAAGCTAAACACATCATTTGATTGGAATGCTACAACAACTCTGACAAATGTAATCACTATAGTGGCCTAGATGTGCTTTCAACTTAAATAAAACACTGGAGATGTTCCATATGGTTTCGACATGCTCAGTTTGCATATAATATTATTGCTGGGTAATCAGACATCTGATCCACTTTGAAAGGTAAATCTGGCAATGGTTTAGCCAGACAGTTGTTGTAATTAAAGGAACCTTATGTATATATATCACAGGGAATATGTGATTTTGTGACTGTTGCCACAAACACGTTTGTGAGAATTAAATAATTACATGCTAGATTATACACACAAGGTATGATTCCATCAGGTTCTAACTTTCACAATCCATGATTTGAGCTGTAATGTGCCAAACATTATAGTTGGCACTCTAGGGGAAGTTGTCTGGCCAATGAGACTTGAGTTATTTGCCCCATAAGTATGGATGAATGAGGATATTATATTCTATTATGGTATTATATATCTCTTGGGTTTATGCTAGAGCCTCTCTATAAATACGAATGTCAGTGCAACAAGAAAGAATAGGTGTTCTGTTTAGAGGAAGATGTTAGATATGAGAAATAGATTTTAATGTCTGATCACACACCCACACACACGTCTGACATTAACTTTGTGATGTCAAGGTCTAAATGTAAACTTCCACCTATTGCCATGATGTAATCACTTCTCCATGACTGCTCTGGCACTAAGACAGCAAGATTAAATAATTAAGTGCCCTAAAATACTCAACATGTTCAGTTTAGTATGCCATAGTGCAGTGGAGTATGTGTGTGTTTGTTTCTGTCTAAACTCTTATGTCATGATAGCTAAAAGGGCCAGAGAGGACATGGGTTACATATGCAAAAATTTATATCTTATACATTTTTTATCTTTTAACAAAATACACAATAAAAATATTTTATGTAGTTATGTAAATTGCATTTGAAATGTATCAAAATTATTATTTAAAAGACAATCATTTGAAAAAAAAAAGTTTTTAATCAGTTTAGTAAATAAAACCGAAATAAAAAACAAGCCCTTTTGTCTTTGTTTCAGGCACAATCGTGATTAAATACATTTTTTCCTACATGTTTATTGTTTTATGTTTAAGTATATTGTTCTCCCCTCTTGAGTTTAGTTTTTGGCTAGGACAAGATTTTGTTGAGAATCATTATAAGAAAAACCGATTCATGATCTAGGTGGCAAATTCCATCTATTATAATTCTAATCTGTTATGGTATCTGAGCACAGGTATCTGCTAGTGGAAATGTTGATATGTCTTCTGGTAAAGCGTCTCTATGTGAGGTAACTGTAAGCTGTGGGGAAAACAGTGACTTAATGACTGAAGCCCTTCAAAGAGTGAGTTTACAGTGGCCATTAAAAACACTTCAGTGGTATCCTTCAACCCTCGTTGTGTTTAACGGTTACGCATGTGTCTGTTCATGTCCATCAGTGGGAGTTTGTGCTGAGTTTGAAAGGCTTTTAACCCTGCACTGACCTCTTGTAAACTCTTGAATGGCTCAGGCCAAACAAACAGGACATCAGGAAAACATGAATGCAATAAATGACGTTTACAGAGAACAGTTAATGAGGCAGAAAAAGATCTCAAAATGTGTGTGTGTGGGGGGAATGGGTGTAGAATGTGAGAGAGAGAGAAATGTGAATTTTCATGGTACTATTACATTGGTTCAGCCACCTGTTGATGACATAATGACAGTATCACGCTATTAGAATACCGGAGTAGATACAAGCAAATGTTTGGCTAGTATTACAGGAAGGACACATTGAGAGTGACTCATTGCTATGCTCTTGGACACCTAAAAGTAAATCCCTCTCAGATGACTGTTAACAAGACATGATGGATTCTCCTCTATGTGTTACAAATTCCGTTAAGTTATACAAAACATACAACAGGGGTTTCTACCATGTATGTTTGACGTTTTCTTTTATGGAAAACTAAAGTTAAGTGATGCGATCATGTTGCTCTTTTCCATACAATGAAAGTGAATGATGACTGGGGTTGTTTAGTGCAGGAGTTGTTTAATGTATTTAAGAAATGTATCCATAAAATAGACTGTATGGCATATTTACCATATGCTACATTTTAAGTCTTCTAAAACTATATGGTGGTGATAGATTGCACAAGGAAAAACCTGAAAAATAGTCATTATTTACTAAACATTTTGCCCCAAAGTAGTTCTCAAATCTTATTTGTGTTTATTCAAACATGGTGCATTAAAATATGTCCTATCCAGTTTGATGACAATGATATCAAATGTCAATGGTTCTTTCATGGCCATACCCAACATTAAGGTCTATACATCGAAGTTCTGTATATAATAGAAGTTGTGAAATAAATGCCTAATATTAATTCTTCTTTAGTGCTGCAAGGATATTGTAAGTGTCAAAATGACCAACTTTCTCATCTGACTTCACCAGAAGTCCAAGAGTTTGAGTTGCTAGCAATCAAAGAAGGCGGGATTTATGGTTACAGGTGCAAAGTGTAAATTACAGAGCTACGCTTCAGTCAATAGTTATAAGGTGAATATGTAAGCATCTAAACCACACATTTACCCCAAACCTCCCTAGCAAGCTATTTTCAGACCTCTGTTTTTATAAAATTGTGTATGGCTCTGCGTTCTTCATAAGGCACCAATTTGCATATGCTTAATTACAATTATGGCTTCATGAAAATGTAAATGTATGTATATTTATGGTATAGTGTAAATATATGGACTGTATTATAGTGCTATTAGAGTGCGTTTTGCCATGTTATTCACCTGTACAGTATGTAAGATAGAAGGCTGTACATTCTGCCCAACTCATTTCAGGCATTCCATCTCATTTTGTATTCCATAGAAGAAAGAAAATTAAACATATTTGAAACAACATGAGGATGAATAAACTGTCAAAAAAAGCATGATTTTACAAATAACAAAAGCTATTATATGTGTATTTATTTATTTACTTTTAAATGTACCCCCAGTTATTGCTTCCAAAATTTATTAGACATTAACAATGGTTTTGAATGGAAGCCCAGAAATACTCAGCACTTAGATGGGTCAATTTACAAGACCAAGCCAGCACATTCTGGGAGGATTGACATAAGAGCCCTTTCTCACTTACTTTGAAAGAACATGTTTGTGCCAGGGTAACCAGATAGGTCAGTCAACTAGACTGGCTCTTGACAGCAAGCTTGCAGAAACCAGTCTCATTATTCCAAACCGTAAATCTTTTAGCACCAGGCTAAGTGTTAACTTTGTCAGTGCTAGCCTGTGAAAGTGTTCATCTAGTCTCATTATAAGACTTATGATTTCACTGCATATTCAATATCCTGCACCATAAGTCAGTATATATAGCCATAATATGGCTATGCATAGCCATATTACTGTACCACGGCAAGGCAGAGTTGGGTATTTTTTTCTTTTGCAATATCTCTAATGCTGAATCATTTAACTGTCTGTCAGATTACGTGGTTGCACAATTATGTGGAATTAATGGTAGAGGTTCTGATATCTGGAATTATACAGCTTTCCAATAAATATGTCTAAAGAACCTTAGACATTGTAAAGATTCGAAGAAGCATGCATCACCATCATCATCAACTATAACAACAACAAAAACAAGCCTATGAAATATAATGTAGCTTTTTGTGTGTCTCATGTGATTAGTATCACAGTGTTGTTTAGCTTTATTCTGGAAATTTTTCCTGTATCAGCTTGTCTAAACTATCACTGAATTGTTATATTCAATTACCTTCTTTTGTTAGTGTACATTGCCCAAATTTACTCCTGTTCTGCGGTCAGGGCTCTGTTGTCGTTGTCCTAGGAATAGATGATGCCTTCATGTGCCAGCATTTAAGTAATGGTGGGGTACACCCTGGACACAAACACAGCTGGCCTTGGCAAGCTGGCCAAGGTGACCTCCTCACCCAAAAGCTAAAACCTCCAACCACACTCAAACCAGGCTGCCAGATACCAGTCAGTGGACAGATTCAGCCTAAAAATTTTTACTTGGCAATGCCCTTCTTTGTCATAGTCACTAGTGCATCACACAAACGTGATAGATGAAGCATGTTCTCACACTGCGTTTGGATAATGGCTGGTTTGTTTTAGTCAGTAAACTTCTTTCTAGCTTAGAAAAGCTCATTGGAGCATGGGATGAAAATGTTCAATCCAGGTGGTGTTAAAAGTGTGGAACAAACCTTAGAGGTTAAAAGTTTTTCTATATTATACTCAAAATATATTCATAAATATTATAATTCAATATAAATAATATAAAAAATATAATATTTACACTTACACTTATGTACACTTAGCCAGTCATTATTACAAAATAGATCCTAACACAAAGCAGTGGTCAAAAATCACGCTGAAAAGAAAACTAGAGCTGCTTTGCAGACAGGAACAAAGAACCAGGGTGATTCCCAGGAACCATTAGTTCCTCTAATACTGTGAGGGAAAATTTTTTGATCCCCTGCTGATTTTGTACCATTGCCCACTGAAGAAATGATCAGTCTATAATTTTAAATGGTAGGTTTATTTTAACAGTGAAAGACAGAACAACAACAAAAAAATCCAGAAAAATGCATTTCAAAAAAGTTAAATTGATTGCATTTTAATGATTAAAATAAGTATTTGATCCCCTATCAATCAGCATGATTTCTGGTGTCTTTTTTACAGGTAACAAGCTGAGATTAGGAGCACTCTCTTAAAGGGACCTGTCCACAGAAGCAATTAATCAGATTCCGAACTCTCCACTATGGCCAAGACCAAAGAGCTGTCCAAGTATGTTAGGGACAAGATTGTAGACCTACAAAAGGCTGGAATGGGCTACAAGACCATCACCAAGCAGCTTGGTGAGAAAGTGACAACAGTTGGTGTGATTATTCGTAATTGGAAGAAACAAACTAACTATCAATCTCCCTCGGTCTGGGGCTTCATGCAATATCTCACTTCGCGGAGTTTCAATAATGAGAAAGGTGAGGAATCAGCCCATTGACAGAGGATCTTGTCAACGATCTCAAGGCAGCTGGGATCATAGTCACTAAGAAAATGGCTTGTGCACCTGGTCGGACCTCTCCAGCTCTGGCTCTGGCTCTGAGGCGATCCTTCCGATCCTACCTACTTAATCCAATACCTAATCCTACCTAATCCAAGGTAATCCAAAAATCCAGGGAACATACAACAAGCAACAATAACCAACAAACTGAATACAGGAACAGGGAACTTAAATAGTATGACTAATCAATGGTGAACAGATGATGGCAATTACAAACAGGAAGTGAAAATGGTGAAAACCAGAAACGGACAAAACACTTCAAAATAAGAGTCCGGACTCCTAACAATTATAGCTGACAGATGCACAAATTTGCCTAATAAACACAAAGTTGTGAAGAATAAACTAATCACCTGCTTGTTAAACATGAATATGTGTGCATGGTCTTATTTCAGACTCAAACGGGTGACATTTCAGTCAGTTTTACCAGTTATACTGTGTTGCATGCATACTTTGTTGGAAAACAATGATGATTTTATATGAAATCTGTGGTAAACAATGGAAAATCTCATAAGAATCTATGTTTAGGTCTTATGTCTATATTCTTGGAGTAAATATAAACTGTTAACACATTTTTTAATAATGGGTGTTTGTGTTGAGTATGGCATTTGGACTATCAACATACATACACATCTTCTGTCTTAAGTAATTTTATAATTGTTTGTTCATTAATTTTCTTTTTGTATTTTTGTATTTGTTTCTAATTGTTTAACTTGTTTAAACTTACATTATATATTCTGACCTGTAAGACGTATATTTACATACAGAAGGGGGTTTTAGTGCTTGTTAAGATGAAAATATGAAAAATGAATGCAGTATCCCAAAGGAAATAGCTGCACTTGGGAGACAACCAGCTCAGTATCAAACAGGTTTTACAGGAGTTACAGACACTTTAATACTCTTAAGAATACTTGAAGAGCAGGTCTCAAGGTGCGTTCACACCGGACGCGAATGAAGCGGCAAGCGCGAGTGATTTACATGTTAAGTCAATGCAAAGACGCGAATAGCCATCCTGTGGCGCTCTAGTAGTGACGTGATCAGTGATCCATCAGGTGGCTGAATTTTTTAACAAAGATGGAGGAGTCGGTGAAACTCACCAAGCTGGGTGCGCCTCTGAAGGATCTGATGGACCCAGAAACGACGCCAAACAACTTTACGACGTTTTTCAGCCTTCCACACAATAAATAAAGCGCGGCTACTCTCTCAACAAAATCCATGTCAGTCATTTTGCAACGAACAGACTGGCGGCCAGGCGGCAGAAGTCCCTCCCATGACGCGAATTCGCATCTGTTGTGAAGTGATTTGCACGCGCGAATGACGTGAGTAAACTCAAATGTTCAACTATGTGCGAATAGCGCGTTTTATTCGCGCAAGTCGTGTCCGGTGTGAATGTACCATCAGAGAAACTCCATCAGGTCAAAAGTTATTAGGAGGAGATTACAATGCAGCTGAATGAATCTTTGCTGAGCTTCTGGCTGTAAAGGTGTCTCTGGATGGTCGGGCCCTAAGGGACACACAACATAGTTCTGTGATTTGGCAGCCACTTTGGCTGACCTGGTGTGAGTGTCATTCTGTAATCCTGTCATTATCTTTCCAAAACATTTGACATGATTAGGAATTAAAGTTTACAGACTTGTGAGGAGCAGTGGAGAATGGATCGGTCTTCCCAGGGATTCCTGACTAGACTTGATATGTGAAACAAGAAAATGTCCCTGCATGATGTTGTCAAGGAGACAGCTCTAAGAAATATTATTATGAGGCACAGGCAAAACAGGAGCAGTGGGGTCTAAAATCACACACTCAAATATCTTTAGCAGCTTTGGGCTGCTTTGAAGTAAAGGTGCAGTAGAAGTAGATCGGACTAATCTGAGCAAGTCTTTGATGCAGTATCCTCTAAGCAACTAGGATACTATGGTAATAGGATAATTACCATAGTATGTGCCAGTTCAATTTAATGGCTGTTGTAGAGGCAAGCATACATGTTGTCTAAAAAGTTTTATATGAAAAAAAATGTTAAAGAAAATAGTGACCAAAAAACTGCAATGCTAAGGCATTGTGGGTGGTTGCCAGGTATTGCTGGTGTTTTGAGTGGTTGTGCTAGGTGATCAAATTTTTTCCGTTGAAAATTTGTAGTTATCCTCTACCAGGCAAAACAAGAAATATCCTTCACTACGCAAACGTTTTGAGCTCAATCACTTACAAAAATAACAACACACTGTTTTTCAACTTTTAACATTGTGTAAATCGGAGCATTAGTGATATATGCAGCATAAATGTAGCAGGGCAATAACTAGGGTTAGGAGTTAAAAAGGAGTTAATAGGAGTTACCTTGGGGGGCAAAGATGTGTATTGCAGGACACAACACTGCTTGAGGGCCGAGTGTGTGAGTTACAGTAAGATGCATTCACCTGCACCCTCAGATCCTTGTAGCATGATGATTTAGTCACCATGTGGCCTGAGGAACAAACACAAAGTTCTCTATGAATTAAACAAAGCATCTCCACGTGTGCTAGAAGCCAAATAATAACTTTGTAATGCCATGGACAATAAATATATGTAAAGCCAGTGGTAAAAAAAACCCATCCCATTGTCCTTTGACACCATTAAAGAATGTTGGAAGAACAACATTCTTCCTGGGAAGAACCCAGTTGCAGACAGCAAGTCACACAAATACACTTTATTTAAATAAACAGAAAGCAAAAACCCACAAGAGGGCAAACAACAAAAATAACTTGACAAAAATAAATGAAAATGAGAAAAGACAAAACCGAAACTAAACTTTAAACATAACGTAAACACAATCTCCAACATAAACGGTAAACTAGACCTAACTTTATATAATTGACGGAACAAGACTTGACAAGGCAAACAATGACAAAAATGCAGACTTCACTCTTATAGCTGTTGGAACAAGACTTGACAAAGCTGACAATGACAACGAATCGGCACAGGACAGCAGACACAAGGGGTCTGTTCTTCGTACCTCGCTAACTAAGTTAGCTGGATTTGAGTGTTGACGATTTCGCGTGATCTTGGATCGTTCGGTTCTTCGACGCTCATCCGGGACTTGCTGTC